>JAOEHY010006518.1:0-17109 GCA_025447955.1 Psilopsiagon aurifrons | reverse complement strand
GGGGGGGGAAGAGTTGTTTGCTTTGGTTTTTTTAAAGGTTTCCAAGGTTCCCGTAAATATCATTGAGTTGTGTATAAGGCTGTGGCATTTTGCTCTCTCTAATACCAGGAAATTCATATACACATATTTTCAGATGTTTATCTTGTGAAAACAAAGACTGAATCAAAGCATCACAAGAAAACAAAGTGGGTTGTTTTCTTCCTTTACTTTTCTGGGACTCAATAATATTGCCAGTTTCTCTTTCTCTCCCAATTCTATTTTGTCTTAAGGCTCTGCATCTTGGAAGACTGTGAAGCTGCTGTGTGATTTTTATCTCCATGATTAAAGTGTTACACTTTATTGAGCTCTTTGCATCAGCACCAAAATCTGCAATGCAGGATTTTACATAACACTTCATTTTCTCCTCGCACCATTACTGTTATTAACCTGGTGGCAATAAACAGAAAATACAGCTTGGCTCATGATGTACTCCTGAGTTTTTTCTCTGTGTGTGCGTAACAGAAAAGAAAAAAGAAGAAAAAGAATGGAAATGAAAGAGCCTCCACTCTGTGAAAGATTAGGAATGGCTGCATAAATTTATATTTTCCCCAAAGAACAGTCACAGCCTGCCAGAGTTAAAAAGAGAAATACTGTGCCATAGCTTCTGAATGTAAGGATTTCTTCTAAACCAAGAGATCAGAGAAGAAAGAACATCCAAAAGACTTCAAAATTCTCCAACTCATTATTATTCTTCATTAGACTTCCCAGATGGAAGATTTGATTGATACCCTACTTTGGAACATTGCACTTCTCTTTGTTTAAATGTTTGTTTAAACAATGAAGTTTGGAGAGCATGAGATCTGCCACCAGGATACCAATCAGGGTTTGAAAAACAGCTGAAGAGCTGTATGTGCATACCAACACAGATGACCTTCACACTCTATCAATGGTTGGAAACCGCACGCTTCACAGACATGAGATCTCATGAGCACCCAGGAAAACAGTGGGAGTTAAATATCCAAATGTCTGTAGTAATCTGGGTTACTAACAGAGATTCTCTTTTTTGATGAAGCGGGACAGACCTTTAGGTTCTGGAGCGAAAGCATCTAGATCTGAAAGCAGGACCACAAGAGCCATGCAGAAAGAGATGGGTCATCCATGAACAAATGATCACTAAAATTTGACCATAGCCTAACAGTAATGAGAGAGAATGCCAGAATAAGAATTACCTAACTTGGTATGTCATGGAAAGAGAATTCAAAAGCAAAGTCATCTTTGGTATGAACTAACAGCAATGCTTCAGGTTAGGTATTATCTTCAAAAAGAAAAGAAATAGGACCACAGTCTTGCTCTGCTTCTCTTCCCTTTAGGCAATATAAGTACACTTTAGTAGTCCTGAAGTGTGGGGGGTGGGAAGGTGCGGGATACCCAGAAAACCTCTTTCTAACCTGTTTTGATTTGGCTCCTGCAGCTCTCCATGAACTGCAATATGCTACCATATCCACCCAAGGCATCTCCTTGCAGGACTGGTTAAGAAAGTCAATGCAGATTGGGCTGAGTGGTGTTGCTACAGCTTACCCTGAAATGTTCTGGTTGGTTTTGAAGGATTGGTTTGTATCTTGACACAAGAGAAAGCTTTTAGAAAGCTCTCCAAGCCTCTGCCCCCTACTTATGTGGGTTCCTGCTCTTTACTTTTGCTATTTATTTTGAGCTTGTTCTTTACTCATAAATGCTGCAGTTTGAAATATAGCACAACATTTTTCAGTTCGTCAGTGTGGTGTTTGCTGTCAAGGAGACGAAATGTTACTACTTTCCTCTGGAGAAGCTTAGGACATGATGGATGAAATGTCACAAATAATTAGACTTTTCTTAAGAATTACATTTTTTTAAACTTCTGTTTTCATGTCAACAGGTATGTTACAGATAGGCTGCATAAAAGGACCTGGGGAAATTCTAGACCTCTGGAAAGAGCAGTAACGTAATATCTGATAAGCCAGGGCATTACACCAGCAGAGACAACCTTTAAACAGCTTCCCCTATGAAAATTCTCAGCTATGAAAATCTGAGTCCAGTTGCAGAAGCAGACAGGTCCAGTCCAGTTCCTGAATAGCATGGACATAGTTAGGGATTTTAAGATAGCTTGCGGTTGGAACTAGATGATCTTAAGGTCCTTTCCAACCCTAACTATCCTATGATTCTATGACATAATCTGACCTAAAGTCCATCCATTCCAGTATCTTGTTCTAACTGTGATAATTTGTGGCACTGTTAAGCCCTAGACATTAGAACATTCAGTGATAATCTAAATAACTATGAGGCTTGGGGAAACAAAAGCTCACTTTCACACTTTGAACAGAGACGTACTGCAGACAGGCGGATATTCATATTGCATAAAATTATGTGGGAGACAGACACGAACAAACCCTCCAACTCTGAACTCTCTCTGGATCGATTATGATAGCTGATCTGCACTTTGTGGGTTGGGCACACATCTGCGAACATCCCCAGTGTCTGTCAAATACCTGAGCATGCTGAGGAGTACTGAAGAAAAAAGATCACAGGCATTCACTCGCTACTTCTTCATTATTGTTATGAGTTTCTAAAGCTCTCATCATTTTAATCTTTAAGTTTATAAACTGCCAGTTGTTATAGTGGGTAGGCAGCAAACACTGGATCAAACATAACACTGCAGCTGAATTATGCTTTGAAATCTTGTATTGCATGCAGTGACTTTAAATTGCTTGCTTTGCTGGGAAGGCTGGAAGAATGTGAAGCCATGACACTAAATCACACTAATCAATGATGTAAATCTTAACTGACAGAACGTATCAATAATCAGGAACGCTTCAGGGGAACAAATCATAGGAATTACACACCTTTTAGATCTCCCTTCCATAACAAACTTATTGTCGTTTATTGTAGCATCATCAGGGAAATACAAAGATTAATAATAATGTGGAAAAATTTACTTACCCTTTGACATGGAAATAAATTCTTATTTTTTTAATCTACAGGGGAAAATATTCTCCCCCACATTCATTTGCTGAGCGATCTCAGTTGATTAGAAATTATTGAACTAAAATAGAAGTGTTGCAGTGAGTGACCTGAAAGGATCACTGATTTTTCCTCAGGACATTTAAAATGCTATTTTTAATGCTAAATATTAACTTTATGCACACATACATGTGTGGAAGGGAAAGGGAGACATGAGGTTCCAATGTTCCTAAACAGAACATAGCTCATGTGGGACTTCCAGATATTTCAGATTCATATTATAGGTACCGGTATTACCAAAACAGGGCTCGGGAAAATGGTTTTGAAATACCAGGAAAGGGGGCAAATGCCCTCAAAACCTTTTCTCCTTATTCAGAGAATAAGACTGTGATCATCAGCTCATCTTTTAAGATCACAAAACAACAAAAGGAAATTGCTTCCTGATGGCTAACATGTTAAGAGAGAAAAGAAAGAGGCTGAGTAGCTTCTTGACTGTGCCACTTCCTTCCAGCAATACCTGATAAGATTCCCTGCCAATGTGGAATGTGCCACTCATCCTCTACATCGATGAGGATCTAGAGGATATTTTATTGCCTTAGACTATCATGCTGCCTAGTATGGTATATAGTTGCATCTGAAAGTCACCTATTTCTCTACGAGGAGCTTGGAAGTTGATAAAAAACATCATCAAGCACTTATTTCACTGCTTCACAACTGTTTATATTCTAACAGCTCTGTACAGATTTATCAAAGTGAGGAGTTAAGTGGTTGCATTCTTTCTCTTCCTTAGTCAAGCCCATGATAACTTACATTCTGTAAAAGCTATGCATCCTTCCTCTTCCTTTACACTGCAGCCAGATAAAGCTCAGAAACACTGTCAAATTTCTTGGACTGAAATCATAGAGATGGTCCCATGATAAATTCCCAATCTATTAATCTACTGTTTCATGCACTACAGCCACCACCACCTTGTTACTAATGGAACAAGTCTCAATAAACATCACAGATAACTGTGGCTGCTGTTCAATATGCTTATGCTCCCTATGGCACTTTTAATCTTTAGCAGGTCTTAAAACACTTCACCCATTAACTTGAAGTTATTGGTGTCATATTGCAGCTTGGCAAACTGAAGCCCAGAGGTAAAACAACTTGCCCAAGGTCATGCAGGATGCTAGAGAAAGTCAACCAATACTTTCAATTTCTGTCCATTATGCTGCTGCTCTTATTGGTATTGAAGGAGCAGGCGGAGGTACTGAACCAAAATCGTTATGTTAGGCCCCATTTTCAAGTGGAGCAAATGTGGAGGTTGTAACTGCAAAAATGACGTGGAGATGAGAGGCTACTAATCTCTTTCTCTCCTACTTCTGTATAAGTACTTGATTTAGGGGAGACAGAGGCTTCAGAGAGCAGATTCCAGTTTCTACCCCTAATGAACGTGTGCAAAGGTGATAGAAAGAAGCTGGGTTTCAGGGAAACTATTACTCATCCTTGCTATTCTCTGCACTTTTACACTGTGAATCTCACTTCCTTCATTTTGGAGTCGAGATACAAAGAAGTGTTCCAATATGAACACATACTTTTGGCTCTGTTCCACTTGACTAGAGATGAGGATGCAGCGTCAGCTACCTGAGAGCATAACTCCCAGCATGCTGATATTTTGTGGATTTCTGTAGTTGGTTCCCCAGGCACTGTGCTCACTTATCACACATTGGAGATTGCTGTTTCATAATACTCCTGGCTATAACACTAGCTTTAGGAGGCCTGCCTTCCACTGTTCCCAAGCCAACAGAAATGGAAGGGGCAGGAAGCCTCTGTATCATGAAATGATATGTGTATTAATTCCTCAGTTCTGACATAGGCTTTGCATCTGACCTTCAAGTCATTCAGCTCCTCTCAGCACTCACTCTTATAATGGGGGCTGCAGAATGCCAGTCTGCCTAATTTTCATAAATCACCACCTCCTCGTGGAAGACACTTTCTCATAGTGTATAGTAGCACAAATTCAATGGGATGCCAAACAGAACAGGAGTTTCCAGGAACTGTTGTAGCTGTACTACAAATAACCTCTGATTGCACAGGCCTAAACACAACCCCATTTCATTGTGCTTCAGAATGGAAGTGCAGGAGTTATTGCAACCGGAACATCCAGATAACCTGTTATTTGAAAAAGTGCTGTTTACTCAAGAAACCATCCTTACTTTGTATTCAATGTTTTGTACTTCAGGTTAAATCAGTGCAGAAAATACTCCTTCAGTTCCAGTATTTCAACAATAATGATGCAAAAGGTCATACAATACATCATCAATAAAATACTGTCTCTTGAAAATCAGTTTTGTCCCATAGTTTTCATATAGTTAAATAATTTTTGAAATCAAAGTGTCATTCTTTTACCCTGTCAGGAAGTTACAGACACAACATTCAGTTTCCATTTAAAAATCAAAGTGTAAAAGGGTAAAGGGAAGAAAAAAAACCCAACCAAAAATCCCTAACACAAATGTCAGTCAGGCTTGGCAAAAAACGCTGAGATTAAATGTTACCCTTTATAGTTTGCAACTCAAACAGATGACTGAACTAGAACACGACAGTAAAATCCATCGCACATATGCAGACAAACCAACTAGTCAAGTCTCCAGCTCACTCTAGGCTGAAAAGATGACCAAAGGGAAGAAAACCAACAAAACATTAGGACAACTGAAAGAATAAATAACACTTCAAAAATCTTTCTGTTTCAACCACATATAATGAAATGCTCCTGACACCAAGGGAAAAATTTAAGGGTTGGGTTGGTTTTTTTTTTTTTTTCCTATTAACATGGGATTTTTGCTCTGATAATTTCTCTCTACTGTTACTTGAACAAAGTTTGTTCTAGCTGCACATCAAAATATGCTGGCTTGGAGTTTAATTTTGGGATACTTAACATTGTATTTTCCCAAGAAATGGCTGCTCTTTTCTGGAATTCGATGGCTCATTGAACTTTCAGGTAAGAGATGGTTTTACAGGGGTATGTCTCTGTACATTCTTTACAGTCCTTATAAAACCTCCTGGCCAGCCAGCACAATCTGATTGCCTGGGGAGCATTTGGTAGGGGAAGGTTAATCTATGTGACCTCCATAGTTCATCTGAAACTGCTGTACAACTTTCTAAATAGCTGTCTATCTCCTCATCTGCTTTTCAGTTTCTGAGTGATTCCCAGGCACACGCTTTCTCAAGGATAGCTGGAAACAAATACAGTGGTGAACACAAGCACTTTTCTTCCTGTCCATGTAAAACATGAACAGTGGCACAGATGATGACTCAGGTTTACCCACACACAGTCTCTTGTGTACCAATCCAGGTGCGAACTCACATATATGTACAAATATAATAATTACATTCCAGCAGAAGTATTTCTATACCAACAAGAAATACAATTCAGCTGCTGGGAGGGGTGTATTAGCAGCAGGGAGAGGTCCTTTTCAGTAATTAAAATAATTTGTCTGCTTTTGAAGAGGAAAGGACAAGCAAATACTATTCCTTCCAGGTTATAGTCCTTTTATAGTCCTCAGTTAATGTACTGGATTTTTAAACCGATGATAGGTTATCTACCAGAATTATTCTGACTTAGAGCAAAGGGGTAGCTTTACACTGCTTGGAAACCTTTCCTTCCCCATTCTGTGAAGCAGTGCTGTTCAGGATTGCTGCCTAAGCCATGAAGCATTTTGTAACTCTACCCAGCCTTCTTCTCACCCCTTAACACCTCCTCTTCTCTTTCCCCCCACTCCATCAGCCCTGTCCCCCAGCACAAATTGCCACACATCCGTACAAAGGACAAGCAGAGAGTAAGGTGACAGTTCTTTAAGGAAAGAATAAAAATGCAAATTAACAAACACCAAATTTGCTGTAAACATTAAATACTTCAGACATGAAACCTTCTGTGCTACAAGAGTGCTTTCAGCATTATCTATTCACAGCAGTTCCTCTGCTCCTGAGGGTCATAAACACTGAGAGATGGAGCCAGCAAAAAAGCTCTAGTTGAAATTCAGCTCACAGCAAAAGCAATTTCCGAGTGTGCAAAGTGCTGTCAGCAGGCCTGATGTTTGTGTATGAAATATAGACAATATGACTGGCCCATCGGCAGTCACTGTCAGCCTGATGGATGGTGCCTGAAAAGAAGTAAAGCGGCTGCCGTTAGGGCCCAGTCTATCAGACGCTTGATGGAGATTTGGGGGCTTAATAGAGGTAAAAGTTTCTTCTAATCGGACCAAATTTCCAGCGGTGATCACAAAGAAAATAAAAGGGATAGCAATGTGATATGAGGGCACAAGCAAGGCTTTCCCATCTCAGCCACAATACAAAACAGCAGAGGAAAGCAACGCACTCTCACTACCAAGGTAAATTGGAATCTTTGTCCTTGGACCTCAACTGTTTCAGAGCAGAAGGGGCACTGCTACAGCTCCGTGTGTGCCCCAGGGGTTCTCCACAGCCCAGACCCCTTGCAAAACGAAAACATCACCTTTGCAATTGCTTTGGTGCTCTTTGCAGCATGCCTGTTGCCGTGACAGGGGGGTGACTGGATATGGCAGGCAGATGCTCACACTGGTGCAGAAAAACATGAAACAACCAATGTCCTCTCTCCTTTTGCCATTTGAAATCTGGAGTCCTGACTTTTTCCTCTTCTTCTTCTAATTACTTTTCCCCCTCAAGATTACTATGTGAGTAAAACCTCATGTGCAGTATGTGTGGTCCTCCTGCAATGAAAACACAGAGGGCTAAACTCCCCATCATACTTCATGCTACGGGTCCCTTAGCTCATGATGTCAATCAAAGACCCTCAGGCAGAAAAAGTACAGAGTGTATGACAAAGGCACGGCACGGGTCAGGGAGCACACATGGTAGTTCAGTTACTAATACGTGTGCCGAGAAACCATGAAAATCAAAAGGCTGTGATGAAATAACACTGACCACCTCAATAAAGGTTTGCAATGGTTTGCAATTAGAAGTGAGCTTGTGCTTCAAAGTTCAGGTTCCAGCCTGGATTCAAACTGTATATATTTTGAAATGAAATTAACCCCCAGCTTTGATCCATCTCTATTTGAAAAGGCAAAGAAGCGCTGACAGCTAGCAATGTTTGCCTCCCTTCAGGTATGTGAGAAGGCAAGTTCACGGCAAGGGGCAAGGAAGAACTACTGCAGGTTCTCACTCCCAAAAAAGGACTGTCAAGCAGAAGAAATATCAACAAATCCTTAAATTTCTTAAGCAAAACCACAACATCAATTAAAGCATAATGCAGAAGAGGAAATTGAAAGCGTGCACAAATTGGAAACCTCCTTAGGTCCAGCAGTCTGTCTAACATTTTGGAAGAAGCAATATGTTTCAGCAACAAACTACAGACTAAAAAACTTCCTTTCACTGGGACTTTCTACTTTTTGCCCCATCATTACAAGCTCCTCCTTGATGAGAAACAGAGTTGAGAGTGGCTGCTGGGGCACACAGGGAATTTAAAAGTGGTCATTTCTTTGCAGCAGCATTGAAATAGATAATACTCTATCAAGAGAAACAACGAATGTTTCACTACTTTAAATGGTCATGCTGCAGGACATAATACTGAACTTAGGTTCAGAAGGACACAGCACGCTTGGTTAGTTCCCATCCAACCTTCCAAACATACAGCCTATGGCTTTCCAGTGGTTCTCTCACCTCCTGCATGCTCTCTAAAAATAGATCTATTCCCTGAATAACCTCTCTCCAAAGAGATATAGCCAGGGATGGATATGTTCCTGCTCTCAGCCTGGGACCTTGACGTCACACACTTTGGTGTTTCCATGACACTCAGTGGGGTTGTTCTCCTGGGGTGCAGTTTATTTTGCCCCAGACTCAACTGCATCCCATATTCTCATCCCAAAGCCCCACCACAGGATTTGTCACAAAGGCTGGCAATTTCCTACTTACCAAATGTACACAAGAATAAGCAGAACTCTGGTAGCATTAATATCCTTTAACCCCGGCTCCAGAAGAGCTGCAAACAGTGAGCTGTTAAAGAAATAAACTTGCTGCTGCTTTAAAGGTTTTAAACCAAGCTCCTTTACACTACTGCCAGCACCTGATGACTACCCTACTGAACTCACCAGCGGGCCATTAGAAGTGTGTCAGATTATATTAACTAGGCAATTAAAAAAAAACACCCAACCAGCAACAACAAGGAGCAGGCGACTCAGCACACGAGGAGAGCCTGCCTCTCGTCTTGTAAATCCCCAAATTAGTTTTGAAAGGCCACTTTCAGCCCGGAGTTAAGGCCAGATTTACCCTCTGCATGCCTGCAATTGGCTGGATCTCTGCATTAACCTGATGAAACTGATTATTTATGATAAGTGACTGACATCGGACCCTGCCCAAAAGGCGAAGGAATGAAAGCTGCTGTGACCCCGAATGAGAAGACTTTCTTTGATCAGCTCACTCAAACTTCTATAAAAATCATGACTTCTGGTTTCATGCAGGAGATCAAATAATTAAACAAACAGATGTGCAGATATTAATAACAAAAAGGTGTCGCGTGAGGGAAGCATTCAACTGCAAACAAGCCAT
Source organism: Psilopsiagon aurifrons (assembly GCA_025447955.1). Lineage (NCBI taxonomy): Eukaryota > Metazoa > Chordata > Aves > Psittaciformes > Psittacidae > Psilopsiagon > Psilopsiagon aurifrons. Next base: position 7,575 of record JAOEHY010006518.1, on the reverse strand, counting down.
TTATTTTAAGACTGAAGTGTTGCTGAAATTCCCAATCAGAAGAAGAAAGAATGATTTTTAAACGTGGTGTGGGAGGCATTTTGGAGAACTGGGGGTAATTTAAAGCAGAATATGTTTTTTTGATGAGACTGCCAAAACCGAGATGCCTCTAGATAAAAAATAAAACAACAAGAAAAAGTTAATTTACATAGAGACAGAGCTGTCAGGTGAGTCGTCAGCAGAGAGAGGGATAACAAGTCTTTGGGTAACAACTCCCTTGTTAGGAAGATGGCAGCAAGAAGCAGGATCAAGGGAAAGGGAAAGTCACTGTACAGATGTTTTAAAGGAACAGTTAGCATTTTCTGTGGCTTGGAGGTAGGGGGCTGAATATCACAGCTGCCTGCTCAGTGCATGTAGAGAAACCAGCTGCATGAAGTATATATGCATAGCTGGGGAAATGATTTAATAATATCTCCTGTTTCTATAAAGCAAGATGAGGGTCTAAGCAGTTTAGGTCTAGACCCCAACCTCAGCTCTCCCCAGCTTTGTGCTGTTGGGTAAGGGGCAGGAAGGACATATTATACGAGGGGTTAAGTCAGACTCTCCAGTGTAGTTAGAAGTGATTTCAGGAGAGCAGAGAAGATGGAAGGATCCTGCTGACCAAATCCAGCCATAGGCCAGCCGCTGCGCTGGAATCAACTGGGTTGATTTGAAGATCTCTTCTACCAGCTTTACCTTTATCTATCAACAAACTGCTTCCTGAGACCTGAGAGCCATCATCTGTTTCCATTCCTTTAATAGACGATCTGCCAAAAACTGCAAATGTCCTGAGAAGATTTGATGAGAGAGATTCATTCCAAGTTGATCTGTTCCACTTAATTCTATACCACAACGGATCTGTGGCATGAAAAAAGTGATAAATTATTTATTTGGGGTTAAATGTTTTTTACATTCCTGAAAATAAATTACAGGATATCTCTTAGTATCTCAGTGATGATGGGAGAAAACTCAAGAGATCCCAAGAAAGAGCATAGAGGGATCCATAAAACCAAGCCACTGGGCGTACTGATCCCATGCTTTTCATACTGATCACATTGCCAAAATCAATCACTTTTCTCAATCAGTTCATTATTCTGACTCACCTAATTGGTGGCTCACCAGCTAAGCTGGATGGGGAGTCAAGCCCTGCTGACATTTATTGGTGTGTTCAGCAGTAAGTGCCTCTGCTTACTCACACAGGAAGCCTAACAGAAAAGAAGATATTCATCATATTTTTACTGGAACCAACTGGAATTCTGCTTCTGGCAGAAGGAGTAGGTGCAATATAGTAGTAGCCATGTAGTCCAAAAGAAGAGAGTAGAGTTGGCTGAAGTGTTACTGTCTGAGCCTTTCCAGCTAAAAAGGACTATAACAAGGCACAGCTCTTCAGGAAAAAGTAAAATAAATTTTTTTCTAGAAGGAAGTGCTTTGAAAAAAAAAAAAAAAACCCCAAGTATTTCTGCTCTTATGCACCACCAATATACACTGTGTGTAAGCTAAATACAGAATCGTATCATCACAGAATGTTTTAGGTTGGAAATCCAGTTCCTACCCCTCTGGCATGGGCAAGGACACCTTCCATTAGACCAGGTTGCTCAAGATCCTGTCCAAGCTGGCCTTGAACATTGCTAGGGATGGGGCATCTACAACTTCCTTACACAACCTCCAGTGTCTCACCACATTCATAGCAAAGAATTTCTTCTTTCTATCTAACTTAAATCTCCCCTGTTTAAGTTTTTATCGTACAGATAATTCATTTTAGCAAAAACTAATGCATGTACGTTACAAGTTTTACAAAAAACAAAAAGCCTTGAACCAGAACTCTCCTAATACTGCTTTAACATGGTCATTTTCATGTATGTAGTACAAAGAGTCCTACATGCTGCACAGAATTGTCCCTTTGAGATTGTTACATATTTGAGTAAATGTCACTTTGATACGATAATGTGTTTCTTCATGAGAGTAAAGGAAAAAAGAACAAAGTGGGGTTTTGAAACTACAGTACAGTAAGAAACAACCTTGTTCTGGGGGTGGACTAGCTAATCTAACGGATTGTTCAGATCTCTGTCTTCCAAAGTTGCTACAGAAATGACAAATCTACCATAAAGCCAATGCAGGTGACTCTTAATTACTTGCATTTAACAATTATGCCTCCTGATTGTGATGATGTGACTGAAGATCAGATGGGGTCTAGCTTCAGAAAGCAATGTGTACCCACAACTCACATTGACATTATCTTCCAGAAGGTACATGGAGCTCAATGAATTTACTCTTGCAGATATATAGCAAACCACCAGCAAATTGTTCAACAATATATCCATTCGCTGTTTCTGTTGAAATATTAGCCAGAGTGCAGGAATTCGCACATAATTTCAGTGAGGTGAGATGAGAGAGACAGAAAATCTCTAAAATCTAAGTTATTTCACTTAGCCAATTTAGTAAATATATTCAGGATAATAAAAAATAATCAAGGTATTCTAGTATTATGTATGTGATGCTATATTTTTGCTTGAGATGGTGCTTTCAGCTACCACCACCATTTTTTAAGCTTTTCAGTCCATCCTGAGAATTTGTAAATTTCCCCTTTATTTGGACTGCATTTTTCTCATGCTTGCTCACATGCCAGAAAGGATATTTTAAAGCAAAGCAAAGCAAAGCAATGCAAAGCAAAACAAAACTTCAAAGAAAAACGGTTTCAACTCCTCTGAACACAACACAAAGAATATAAAGGTAAGAGAGGAGAATCATCATTTTCAGTCACTAATATATTTATTCAGATACTTCCTCTCCCTTATTTTTCATACTTCAAAATAAGTTTGAATTCCGAAATCAAATGTACGAGATAACCCAGTCCTCAGCAAACAGAGAAGTTCAGTCAGGAGAGGCTTCCTGGCTGCAATGGTCTATGCGTACCCAAAATTTGCCTGTGACTGATTCGCATGGACAGAAAATTGATCAGTTCTTTATGGCACATGGTCTTTCCTTCCTTCCTAAAAGATATGATGTCTTTCCCCTGCAGAAAGCCTTAAAATCATAGCATGGTTGGGTTTGGAAGGGACCTTAAATGTCACCTTGTTCCAACTTCCTGCCATGGACAGGGACACCTTTCCACTAGACCAAGTTGCACCAAGCCACATCCAACCTGGCCTTGAACACTGCGAGGGATGAGGCAGCCACAGCTTCTCTGGGCAACCTCTGCCAGTGCCTCACCACACTCATAGTGAAGAATTTCTTCCTCGTGTCTGATCTAAATCTCCCCTCTGTCAGTTTAAAGCCATTCCCCCTTGTCCTGTCATTACATGTCCTTTTAAAAAGGTCCTCTGTATGTTTCCTGCAGGCCCCCTTTAGGCACTGGGGGCTTCTTTAAGGTCTCCCTGGAACCCTCTCTTCTCCAGACTGGACAAGGCCAGCTCTCTCAGTCTGTCTTTATAGCAGAGGTGCTCCAGCCCTCTGAGCATCTCTGTGGCCTCCTCTCAACTCACTATAGCAGTCTTGTGTTGGATCTAACACAACATTCCTCTTGTGTTGGGTGGCCCCAGATCTGAGCACGGTTAGTGTCATCATGCCCCACTGCAAGCAGATGTTCTGTCCCTGTGCAATTCCCTTCCCTTTATTGAGTTGCATATCCCCCACCATTAAAAATCATTCTCAACTTTTTTGTTACTGTGATCTCATGGTGCAAGAAAACAGCAGCTCCAGCAGTAACAAAATGTGTCCTTTAGTTTCAGGAGTCTGCCTTCCATTTAAGCTATGAAAAATGGAAAGAAGCAGCTGCTGATAGATGCATTAACAGAACTGTCCCCCTCACATATTTGGCCCTTTGCTGAACTCATCTTTACAAAATAACAGATGTTGCTGTTCCAGTGTGATAATATTTGATTGATAAATCTACATGGTATTTAAAGTGCACCTCATGTGACCCTTCTGCTTTAGTCTACCTCTGAACCATAGATTTAAAATCTACATATTATGTGCGTTTCTTGGAAAGGTGGAATTCACAAAAGAGGTTACTAAGAATTCAAAAAGGTTACCTAAGGTTCAATAATACAGTTACATGATGAATGAAACTCTCTAAAGCCATGCTAAGTGCATTGGCTAAAAAGGCATCTTAACAATATATTCGTGCGATTCTCATTCTTTCTTACATCACAACCTTTGCTGAAGTTTTCTAAAGCTGTGCAGCACAGATTAACAGACATATCAGTACAAATAATAAGAGTAGATAAAATTTCTTCTGAACAAGCATCCAAATGTTTAAGTGTTTATTCAGATTCCACCTGAACTTCAAACCCTGCCAGGCTTAAGCCCTCATTAACAACTGTGAATCCAACTCAACATTATCCAGCGACTGTGCTTGACAGCCACCAGTGCTTAGCAAGTCTGTAGTTCTTTATGTCTTGAAGTAGTGCATCATTTAATTTGTCCATATAACTCAAATGCTTGCTTTGATAAATAACTGAAAAGGATGAAAGAGATCACTCATGACTGTTATTCAGTAAGGCACCTACCGACACGTTCCCAAGAGCTACAGGCAATTTAGGGAGAGGATGTGGTGGGAATTATGGGTAAACAGCAGTAAATATTAAAATGACATAAAGGAAAACTAATGTTGCTACAACAACAACAACAAGAAAATGCAGTCCCAGGCTTTGAAATTCTGCTGGATCAGAACTTGCAAACTCCACTAAACAAAACTGAAAGAACACCTTAATATCCTCAGTAAGAAAGCTATGAAGTATTTATTGCAAGTATTTATTGATTCCTGCTTGGTGAGTTACAAAATAAAACATTATGAAAGGAAAACCAGCATTTGCTTGGTTTTACCCTTGACAATCATAAAATCACCTGCCCAGACCTGATAAACCTTTTCACTAAAGAAAACCTTTCTCCCCTCGATGTGTTTCCCATATGTATGCTTTCTGTTATTCATCCTTTTCTATCAGTAAATTCCAACACTTGGAATTTATGTGCAGTATTTAATAAGAGCTGGTGTGAATGTCGAAAGTGTCTTGGTAAGATGTTATGTGTCAAAAAGCGATCATGTTACAGTGTGATGGATTAATATGAAGAAACAGCTTGAAGGCAAGGTATTCATCTCTTTTTTTTTCTTCCCTTAAATGACAGCACTAATACATTTGTTTCAGTTCTGAAATTAATTTCCTAATAGTAAGAAAGGTCAAAATGAATGAGAGGAATATGAGCCTTTTTGTCATCTTTGACAAATGGTCCAAAACAAGCCTGTCAGATCAGAAGGGATAACATTTTGAGTAATAAATGTTAGTACTGATTAACTGGTCAAAGTTAATTCTTTTCAGGATTTGCTATATGCAAAAGGTAGAAACTAATTCATTTGATTATAAAAAAAAAAAAACAAACCACATTTCTTTTATCATGTTTTCAATATAGGATTTTGGAAATAGGCCTACCAAGTGTCTTCCACAAACATCTATTATATGGAACAAACTGAAGATGGTGTCTTCAGGAGTGCTCAGATGGGAATCTACTTAAATGGCTGAACAAGTCAAATGAACATTAAAAAACATCTTCCGATTTATGCAACACTCTCAAATTTAGGACCAAATTCAGAAAACACAAAAGCTTCTGCATTGCAAGTGCTGTCCTGAATTTCAGCTTTGAAATGCAGGCATTTTTGAAGGAATTTGGAACATAAGTGGGAAATAAATCAAAAGAAAAGGGAAGGGGATGTTTTGCAATTCTCACTGGTTTTCAGATACCTGCTTTTCAGTGGGATTATGGTGGGAGTTTCTCCTGAAAGATATACTCTCTTAAGCATACAACTGGATTCTCTTAACGTCCAGTTAGAGAATCTTGAACTTAAAATCAAAAAAAGAAAGATCTTCATTAGGACTGGTACAAAACTGGTTAAGGGCAGTCTTATCACTAGGGCTCAGCTGCTTTTCTGAGTATGGATGCTTAAAAACACCCCGGGGTGAGGCTAGGACAGAGAAAACACAATTCTCTCAGGTGATTCAGGACCAGTCTGAGGACCAATAGCCAACAAGATGTCCAGCATATGTTACAGGCTCCTCACCGTTGTCACCTATGGGATGTTTTTAGAAAAGAAAGATGGTCCCTCCACGGCATATTTCACAAACACCATACTGTGTGGGAAAGATGCAAGTTATACTCAGTAGACCCCCAAACTGTTGAACAAATTGTTATGAACACCTGGTTATAAACCCAGCAGACACGTAATTTAAATAGCATTTTAGGAGTCTGTATTCCTCAGATGAAAATCCATCCTGGTTCTCCAGGGACCAGGCATGATTCACAAGATGCAACTTGCTGGCAGAGTGTCTGCGTCACAAAACAATGACAAACTTGTCCTCCTTGTCCAACAATACCAGCTGGGCTAAGAAAAATTACCACCTCTCCTCCCGAAAGTCTTTGCTTCTTTTCTGTTCTGAAACCATGGCAGCCACAATAACATTACACCTCACCTCACAAGAATACCCTCACATCTCCCAGAAGTCTTCACTGTGTAGTCTAACAAATCTTTCTTACATTTCTGTTAGGCAGTTTCACAGAAACTGCAGGTGACGAACACAGACAATACTGTGCAACAGTATTCAGGGCAGAAGGCAGCCAGTTTCTACACCGTACTGCATCATTTGCTGGCCTGAGAAAGGGCTGCTCTTAACCCACAGACCTACAGTAATTTTCCTGGGCAAGCAACAGTTTCAGCTGTGTTCTATCTTTGTGTTCTCTCCTGGTGACTTCAACTGCTGCTGTATATCCATTTTCAGAGAATAAAGCAGAGTTTCTAATTCTCTTTGTAATTCAGCTTCCTCATTCGAAATACTGACATAACATTACTCATTCAGCTCATAGTGAGCATAGGCCCGCCGCTGCCTCCAGAAGTATCTGAGTCACACCAATATCACATCCTCCACCAGTGCATATCTTCTTATTTAGGACCATGTGATCCTAACTCCTAAACTACTAAATAGTGGGTCCTGATCCGAACACAGCAAATATACAAAGAACCTCTCTGTGAGTTTTCAATCACTTAGAAAATTAATCCCTTTTTCTGTTTTAACTGGGAGGCTTTTCCAGCAGTCTAATAAAACCCATAGTAAGGGAAGTTTTTCCCTTAACTTATTCCAGTTAACTCACACTGCTGGACCTTTGGTCAACACTAAATAAATCTCTTTTTCTTCAAGGCTTATGCAAGTCAAAAAAATCTAGAAGAGAGCACAAAGTTAGTTGACTGTTATCTATATAGGGAGGGGGAGAAATATGCTGGATTTCGATAATTGCTCCTCTCAGAATAAAGGGTTTCCAATTTATTACAGTTGGAAGGATTTCTGCAGCACAGAGAAGGCTGTATCAGCCCATACATATTAACATAAGATTGGGTTCTCTATTATATCAACACTTTTCCCAAACAGACAGCAGCGTGACTAATCTCAAAGCTCCAAAAAAGAAAATGTCTCCTCTTTGTTTGGCCTCTGAAATCTTCCAAATACTTTTAAAAGATGTTCCCTTCTCTTCACCTCCTCCTGCTGCTAAAAAAACCCCACCAAACCCACAAAC
>JAOEHY010006514.1:0-64746 GCA_025447955.1 Psilopsiagon aurifrons | reverse complement strand
GAAGAAATTCTTTACTGTGAGGGTGGTGAGGCACTGGAATGGGTTGCCCAGGGAAGTTGTGCATGCTCCATTGCTGGTGGTGTTCAAGGCTGGGTTGGACATAGCTTTGGGGGGCATGTTTAGTGTGAGGTGTCCCTGCCCATGGCAGGGGTGTTGGAACTAGATGATCTTAAGGTCCTTTCCAACCCTAACTGCTCTATGATTCTATCATTCTATGAGTAGCTTGGGCATGCGAGAAGAAAACCTATTTTTCCACAACCTGAAACATTTAAAGAGGAAAATACCCTTTGATTAAATTCATTCATCAGCCATATCAGGAGACAGTTTCTTCTGCTTTATCATCATAGAATAGTTCGAGTTGGAAAGGACCTTAAGATCTTTACTGTATTTGAATAAAGTATTACACAATACTTACAAGAACCTTTTAAAATATATTAAAACATGAAAACTGGAAAAACAGCATCACAGAAACCATCATCTCCTTTTAGGAAATTGACTTGCCAAGTATGGTGTGGAAAAGTTGATGTAAAATTACACAAACTGTATGGAAAATCAGTATATATCATGTAATGGTACAAAAAGAGACAGTTTAGACAATGAAACCAATCTTCCAGTACTCAGTCAGCATTTTCATGAAGAGAAGTATGATAGAAAAAAGTCACTTTTATTACTGTTCCAGTTTCAGACTGTACAAGCAAAGGACAAACATTCATTCTAATCTGAATGCATGCAAGACAGTTCACCTCCCAGAGAATAAAGTCTCAGACAGATGAAGTCTGCAGCTGGATATAGCTATCAAAGAACAAGGCAACACAACAGATGTAGAAGTACAAGATTCTATGCTGTCCAAGTTTTGTAATCCAAAGAGGCCTAGTAACCCAGGAAAACATGTATTTCAGATGTTTCTTCCACATTTGGACTTTATGTTTTCAATCTTTAACAGTAATAATTGTAACTACAGCGAAAAATCAGTGTCAAGATGCTATATTCCATAGTCAGAGAGTGACGAAGTTCACAGCACTGTCATTGAGATAAATGACAGCCACTGTTTTCTGCGGCCTGGAGATCTAAGTTCATCTTTCTGTACTATGTGACATTTTTATATTACCTTTATTGCTAGAGATTATCAAACCCCATACTCTCCACAGGATAAAGTGAAATAGTAAGAAAACCAGACAAAATACTCATCTTTAAGACGAGATGAGTACTGATGGAAAGACATAATTGGGCCTTGTGCTGACATCTCCTTGTAAATATTCTGAATAAAAAATCAGCAGCTCCTTGCTCAGATTTACGGAACTCCTTTGAAAATTCTGGTCTTAGAACAGAAAACAGCAAATAACACCTGGAAAATCTACTATGTGGTATTAGCAATACATTTTTTTTCCATTTATGTGAATAAAAATTCCACAATTTCCCTAGAAAGAAAGAGGCAAAAAAAAACCAACTGATGTCATCACTATGTTCGCGTTTACAGACTCAAAGACTCATGGTTAGATTTAGACTCTTAGGTTTTCTTGAAAACTGATGTTCAGCTTTAACCTGCAGAATAATATAGACTAGCTTTGGTTTCTTATATAGAAGAATTCACTAGCGATCTATGCAGACTGTACAGAACCTGTTGTGACTCTAATATGTACACTCCTAAGTTTAAGCTTACCTGCTTAGAGTTTGTTAAATAGAGCTTTGCACCCAAATTTAGGATCTGCAGCTTTACAAGGTCATCTTCATCAGTGAAGCTCTTGGCTGCCTTTCTCAAAACATCAGGTGCGATCTTTGGAACCCGTTCACAGTACTCGCCAATCAGCCAGAGAATGCTGGCTCTGGCTACTGGAACCTGGGAAAAACATGAAGCACTCAAAGTTAACACGTTCACAAAGACTACTTGTGCACTTGTACCTGTTACAAGTTCAGTAACAATAAAATACTGTTCAGTAAAATACTACTTAAAGACAATTGCCATGAAAGAAATGGAGACCAAAATTAAATACTGCTCAAGTGGCCAATGTCATACATTGAATATTCATACAATTCAAGATACAGATCCTGTCCCAAATCCCATGTATTAAGTGCATTACAAGTTGACAAGACAAATATAGAAGGAATGGAAACAGAAGCACACATAAGTGATATGCATCATGTTCACAGTACAAGCTTGTGGCAGTTGGACAGTGAATCCAAGCCTTCCAGACATAGTTGGGAATTCTTGCCACCAGGTTATGGTAAACACCATGTTGAAAGAGAACAGTGCTTTTTTGTCACGATATTCATATTAGACGATCTCCAACAATGAAGCTTTCTCAAATCCTGCTTCTCTACTGGAAAAACTCAAGAATTTCTTTAAGACTATTGCTATCTTTCCTTTGTGTTGATTTAAAATTTTATGACAGTAAGATTTGTATTTCTGCAAATGTCCAAGGCCAACTAAACACAGAATTTTGGACAGGAGTTCAACATCAACCAGTTCTCAATTTCTGAATGCAAGCTAACCCCTTAACTGAAAACACTCTGACCAGAAACTTTACACAGGTCTTACTGTTTCAGAGCTATTTCATTGTTTCACTGAAATAACTGGCAGTAGGTTTTTAGATGAACTCCTAGCATATGGCACAGACTTCAAAAGCACAGTACTGTCACAGATGGAGAAGAAGCAAAATGTAAAGGCACAGAAGGAAACACAAGCTCAAGCTCCACGCAGAGTTTATTTGGGAGTACTTAGGAGTTAAATGAAATAACATTCACTCATTCTTCTCAAAGGTGAGCTAGTCTATATAATCTGGTGGTCAAATTAAAAATTGATTCTGTGCGACATACCTCCCCAAAAACATTCTCCTTCCTTGAGAGGAAGAAAAGAAATCTGTGATGAGAAAATTTTTCTAGGCAGAAGCACATTTTACGTAGCGTCTACATAATGTGGCTCTGCCATGTTCTGTAGACACTCTTGTTCAACAGATGTTGAAATATTAGGGAAAAACATAACTGTTCCATCAAATGACTGACTGTAGTTCAGAAAAAAAGGAAAGCTTCCAACTGCAATTTTAATCCAATTTTGCCGTTTTTTTCTAAAAAAGTAAAGAACATTTGCACTAACACTTCGAATTACTCCCTATTCTATGCAGTATTCTTTCTTAATAAGCTTACACTTAATTAAGCAAGCGTTAAGTTCTGCTCCAGGTAAGGAGAAACAAACTTTAGAAATTCAGCATTGTTGTTCTTGAAAAAATAATTCTTAGCATCTTTTATATAATATTTTAATTACTTTTTAAGCATATGTCAGTTCTTAACATACAAACCCCTACTTCTCAGAATTACAGCGAGGACCAACTATTAAGTACCTGACCCTGTATACATGTAAAATTTGAAAGTACTGCTTTCCAGCTACATTCATTGAAGGTCACAAATACCAAGGTCCAGGATAACAATTTGCAAACTATGGTCCACAGTCTCTAATAATTGGCTCACTAAGCCATACTAAAAAAATACTAATTAAATTCATAAGAAATTTTAATGATTAAAGATGTCTTACTTCTCCAAAAAGTTAGGGAACAGCTTTGAATAAAGTCAACCTGACAGTATCCACCTCTATACTTCATATTGTTGCAAATACACATGCCAACAAAAATATAAACAAGGATATCATGAGGAAAACAGAGGGCCATGTCTGCTGCCAGAGAAAGCAACCAGATCACAGAAAGATTTAACACAGAAATTCAACAACAAAAAAATCCCATCAAGAGATAAATGACAATTCAAAACTGGAAAAGATATTTAAGATAGATGAAACATTAAAAGTGATTTAAAATAAATAAATAAATATATGTATTAATTGAGATTCAGACTACTATTTTTTTGACTCAATTGACAAGAAAATTTAAATGGTCTTAGAACTTACAGCTTGAGAGACAGAAACAAATTACTGAACAACTGCTAACTTTAAAAACTTTAAATGCAGTCAGAATATGTTGCCTGCAAAATGCTAAGACTGATGCCATTACTGTACACTGATTTCAGAAGGGAAAGAGGTTATTTCTAATGTTCCAAAGGTTACACTGCATTAAGACCTCACTCCCCATCTATTATCTTAAATTGGGCTAAAGAATAGTAATTGAGTGGTACATTAAATTTTCCAGTATTAGAGCAGTTCAAGTTGCCTGCTGTACAGAGATATACCTCCAAATAAGAATATATAGGCAACTTCAGATTTCAGTTATGCTAGATCTATTTTTCTAAAATATTTCATTACAGACTTGTTAAAATATTAGAATTCTGACAAGATCATGAAGTACCATGGTTTGGGCAGCAGCCTACTAGAAACATCCCCTTTTCTCTTATTGTTTTTTCATAAAGCAAAAATACCTCACAGACCAGACCCATTTCAGTAATCATTTTACTTACAGAAGAAAAACATCACTGATGTAATTTTCTGAGTCAAATCAGGACCACACTTAAAAACAACAATTAAATAAATTTAAATATATTTAAGCAGTGTGCATTTAAGCACAGTGTTTTACTCCTTAAATTTTTTTCCCAGTTTGTGAAACATAATTATTAGAATAATAAACTAGCTTTAGAATACAAAATAAGCTAAGCTTAATTTGAAAAATAGCAATAACGAAAGGCAGATGAAATTTCACATATGACTGTTGCCTTTTCACCAGGTGGTTAGCTTACTATGTAAACACTGCATATATTAAACAGAATTTTGTGCAACAAGAATCAGTATCAATTAGAGACTTTTTGAATCAAACCCTGAGTGGAAGCTATTTTAATGAAAAGCAGATGTCAAACTGATGAACCCAATGTTTCTGTGTCACTGGATTCATCTGGGGTTAAAATCACACAAGATTTTCAGACTTCTTTTTCCCTGTTTCAGTCTTCCAGATCTCAAACATGTAACATCAAGTGCATGATCCTGCAGCAGTTGTTTCCAGGGCATTCAAAACAGCAAACAAGAAACAAAGCTACTTCTAGACCTTCAATGCCTTTTCTCGTATAGCTTAAGTAGGAACCTTGAATTGACAAAAATGAAGGAAATAATACTCCCATTATTCAGCCCTGCTCTGCATTATCCTCAAAGGCAAACAGGACTGTAAATTACTTTGCCTGATGTTTCATTCCATATGCCCTGAGCAAGTGGTTAAGTGCACTTTTTAAGCCTTAGTACCAGAAGGCAGTTCCTATTGCCATTTCAACCCATTACCTGCCTGGAGGAAAATAAAAAAATGTTTTTAAAAAAAGCCCCAAACAAACAAAACCCAACAAACTAGGCAGACCTTTTCCCCTCAAAGGAAGAGTCTGGATACTGCAGATAGAGAAAGGCATTATAAAGACTTTACAGAGCATAGACTTTAAGCAGCATGATTCAAAAGCTACTGTAGTTCAGCAATAACCTTATTACACAAACATACTATGTTAAAGCACAACTTAAACCCACCAATTCTGGTTATCCACATTTGTCACAAAACCAGGATATATTCAAATTGTAAAAGACATCTAATTCTCTGAATGCAGACGATAATTTGCGTAGCTAGCAATTCTTCAGGTTTTACTGGAATCAGAAATGGAAAGAGGGATGAATTCCATGTGAAACGTCAGACTGGCCGCAAGAAGAAAGGTACACAAGAAAGAACAGGAGTAAAAGACAAGTATTGGAGCCTTTTTGTTTTCAGATGGTAGACTTTCAAGGACTCCTCCATTATTTGAACCTCTACATATAAAATTCTTTTAAAAAAGGATTGCTCATTATTCAAGCTCAATATTTGTTTCAAGTTCAGTGTAGAGAGTCCCTGGACACAACATCTCAAAGGCCATGTATTCCCCTCAAATTCTAAAACATTGCATAGTTATTAGAGCAAGTAAAAAAACATCATACTATGAGAATTGTTCATTAAAGAATTACTTAAGTAAAGGTTTAAAATTGCATTACTAAAGTATACCGTAGGGAAAAGAATGTAGCTAGAATGTGAATCTTGGAGAACTGACATACATGTCAACATGTGAATATCATACCTTGTGATACCTTCCCAACATTGAGGTAATGGAGAACTTAAAGATAGCAAGCCACCTCTGCTGTGAAGCCATATCAGAAACATAGCAACAAGCAGTATTTACAGAGGAACACTGCAGAGGACTTTGAGTTTGCTATTGTTGGACGAATGGATAGACCAGTGTCAAAAATTCCTAGTCACCTCATCTAGTAATAAGAATCCAAACCAAACCATCAATTATATTCTTAATTGCTCTTATAAGTGACATGTTTTCCCCCACATATTAAATTCTGCAAAGTTACATGCATCTATCTTATTTTTCCTCTTTAGCTTGTCTTTATCCCACCAAGAAGTTCTCCTCCACATCTCTAGATTAGAAAACAGTCTCAGACATACTCTAGAAGGAGCTAGAAATGCGCCCGAAAGGAAAACCAAAGATGTCACAATCCACCAGATCCTGAAAGAAAAAAACCCAATCAACACTGCCTTAGTAGTACTGTAAGAGAGTCTGGAGAAAACAAGAACTACAAGATTCCCATCACTCAGAAAGCAATCACTACTGGGTACAATTTACCAACATAAATTATTTTTATAAAAAGAAAAGGCAGAAACTAATTTGCAGACTACTGCACCTTGTTTATATGAGGAAATACACAAATGTAGACCACCACTGAGACACTTTTCCTCAGAGCTAATTCTTGCTAGGTTGATTTACATTCATTCATTGCTAAAATGAATTAAGATAAATCAAAAGAGGCATACTTTGGATGCTGCACAAAAGTATCTCATGTTAATTCAGTTTAATCAAATGCAGTCTAGCCAATCCACTTTAAAACTTAATTCAGACTGAATCTGCAGGCTCACTTAGACAAATTCTGGACCATAGGTGTTTTGAAGTCATATATGACTGTGTGACACACATTAAGTAAGAGAATATCATAAAAGATTTGAAAAAGCCCACAAACAACATCCTTGAAAATGTCATTTTTTACAAGGTAGAAAAGCATTCTCATTAATAAAAAAGGACTAGATAACAGAAAAGACAAAAAATAGAATGGAAGCAATCATCAGATGTCCTAAGGGACCTATAGGGGAATACCTGCTGTTTAACAGATTTGCAAGTAACCTAGAAAAGGGTTATTTAGAGAGGAGATAGTCTGCTGACACAAAATTATCCAAGGTAATCTAAGCTAATACAGAGCCTGCCTGAACCGTTGAAGATTACTTACTTATTAGTGATACTTAAAAATCATTAAGTGTTTTTTCAGAAGTGATACAGCTGGCCTTGAAACATTAATAACAGGACTTAAAAAAAATAAAAATTCTACTCATTCTGATGGACCCGAAAGTATTTCTATGGAAAAATACCTTGGAGCTGGAATACTGCTATATTGAGCTGTACTATGCACAGGACTTGGTACACAACAAATACCTGAAACAAAACAAATCTCAAAGATTTTTGCCTCGACACACCTGAGATCGAAGCTTAAGGTTCAAATGATAATATAACAAAGGTATAAAAATGAACTCTCTTTTTAAATATGGAAGAAACAATCAATTGCAGGGCAAGCTGAAATGGATCTAGTACTAAACTTTAACGTAAATAAGAGTCTGCAAGAGTAGTTTTTAATTGAACTTCCTAATATTTCTTGTAATAGGTCAGATAAATTTAGCTTACTATCTGTCCTACCTCTTTCTAAATGGCTTTGTAGATGAAGCAGATTAAGAAAAGAGATTAAGGAAGACTGAGAAAATTTCAGATTGGATGACTTGAAAGAAACACTGGTTCAAAAGATTTCAGGCACCTCATCAGTGACAATCACAACCTCAGGCTAACACAAGTGAAATTTTTAACAACATGAACAAAGTAAATTCAGGCACCAACCTAAAAATGTATTCCATCCAGTTTACACTGTTTTTTTTTTTAATTGCACTGGCTAAGTGTTCATCATTTACCTAAACTAAATCATGACAGATCAAAATCTTAAGTGCTTTTCTATTTAAATAAATTTAATTCTCTTCATGTTTTGGTTGTGTTTTACGTAGTATTAAATTCATTTCAACTCTTAAGATCAAAGAATTTCTGTGTCTGTGCTCCCCCACACTTCAGACACTTTCAAAAAAATTTACCGTCTTTAAAACTTGAAATATTAACCCTGAAATATTAATAGTATAAAACAGCTACAAAACTCTTTCCAGTATTAAATAGTATATTTAAAAAACAACTACTTTCTCTTGAATAATATGCCCACACATAGGATGACAAACTAACATGACTAAGTGCCAGAAGATGTGTATAAGAGTATACACATCTCATGAGATTGTAATTATCAATCAAAGTATTGCACAAATGTTCTGAAATCATGGGTGAAACTTATTTTATATAGAATTAGCAGCAGTATCTTATAGCTTCTTCGATTCTGGATAGAAGCAACCCAGTAGAATTTTCTTTACATCAGTTAAGAAGTTTGATCATGAGCTCCTAGTGGACAAAAATTTGTATGTTTTATCTGTTCAGCAAGCACGAACTGATCAGATCACATTTGCTTTTTCTTTCAATATTCCAAATTTCATTAAAGTCAACTACGGAAAACAGCAGATTCACTGATTTAGAAAATACTTACTGCTCTATCATCAATAAATGTGTAATTGTATGAAACAGAACAGTTCTATTTATAGCATATACAGAAAAAAAATTACTGACAGATCAAAATCTGTCACCACTGAGGTATGATGCAATATTCAGCCCTACAGGATAAGACCACTAGATGTTTCACCAATAACTTCTATTTGAGGAAAATTTGGGAAGTAAATATTGACATACCTAAATGTCAATTTAATCTAAGGACAGATTATAGGTAATAATGTAAATTTTACAGTTAAATGCCACAAAATCTTAAACACACAGAAGATGAATATGCAACTTCAAGGAACATTGCAACACACTCACAGAAGCATGTCAGGCACCATGGAAAGATTAGGTAATTTCAGAATAGGAAAACTATTTAGAATAAAACTTTTTAAACTCTAGCCCAGATCAGTAACACAACCAGATGAAAACCCTCAAGTTGAATGCTGCTTTGCCATTTTTTTCATTTCAACTTACCCACTCTGTCCGTGGAACTTGCTATTCATCTTGGACTCATGGTACTAGCAATACTCAACAGATCTGGGGAGCTCTTTCAAAACAGCTGCCTAGGCCTAAGGCACAAACTGATGCCATCTGATTGCTTCTATTTCCTCTTCCATAAGATCATAAAACCCAGTATTTTATGCTAAAAATAAAATAATGTTCTATCTCTCTAATATATCTGTTTTCATTGGTGGCCTGGATTCAAAGTAGCTGGCGTGATTTTTATCAGTCACCAAGGAATACAAGACGTTGTTCACAAATACTCACTGTAATGTTATCCAGGAGTTTGGCCATATGCTTAATAATTTCACCATGGTGCGCTGGCTGGGTTTGCAGCAGTTTCTTGATGACAACCACACTTTCAGCAACTACAATTTCTGTTTAAGACAAAACAAATGATTTTAAAAGCATTTATACAAAAGAAAAAGCTATAAATAATTGATTGTAAAAGATGTTATCAGTTTTCTAAAAATACTTTGTAGAACTGAATTCTATTTATTTGGTAACAAAGATGTAAAACACCCTAAGTAATACAAGTTCAGCTTCCAGAATCAAGTTATAAGGCCCAGAAAGGGGACATGGAAGTGCTCTAAATGTAAAATACCATCCTATTACATACTTTTTAAAAATTGCTTTTTAGCAAAGCTGCCCTTTGTATGTTTCCTTTTCAGATTGAGGTCAGCATGAAAAAAACATCTGGGTTTTGTTGAAAATAGGTAAATTTATAAGCAATTTGCTTCCAGCATTAAAAATACAAACAGTTGTTTAAATTTTCAAAGACATCGACAATGTTAAATGTAACAGCTCATCCATAAACAAGAAAAATAACTAAACATTTCCTTTGCACTTTTTCACCTCTTAAACAGTCTCTCTCAGGTCTGTAACCTAATCTCTAGTACATTCAAATGAAGCTTCTAAACAGCAAGCTGTTGTAAGATTTATGCCAAAGTCAAGCACTTGAGTGCTTAACTACTGTAACAAGTAACATTCTCAGCCTGATCAACTTGTATGAAATGTACAATTCTTGAAGCTGAAAAAACCCGCTGGTGCAGAGGTAAGCTTCTATGTAAGAGTAAATTCGTGCTGCAAGGAAAACTGAAACCAAACCATACTACTGTAGAAGCTCAACTTTTCACTTATACTACAAAAAGGGAGTAACTATTTCTCCTAAACTATCACTGTTAAAAACAAAGAAAAAGCCCAACTACCATTTGTTAAACAGAGGTATTACCATGTTTCAGGAGTTAAACTGATGCATGGACAAGCAATCAAGCATGCTGAAATTTCAAAAGAACAGTAGAGGGAAGAGATGTCTGATTAATTTTTTTTAGGAAAGCAAACTTCTGTATGGAGACTTTCCAAAAACTGCGAGTAGGCATCATTATGCCATAAGTCTTTGAAATGGTTAAATCTTACCTTGTGTCTTTTTGAATCAGCGTTTATCTGAAATGACATCTCACCCATTTTTCTAGACTTATTTCTTGAAGCAAGGCTAAGACATCTACTTCACGTACCTCAATGTCTCACACAATCCTACAGATCAATTTAATCTAATTGTGCTTTGCCAGATAAAGAAACAAAAAGAGAGTTTTCAAAATTACAATCTGGAATATTTAGAGAGGGGGACACTGTAACGGCAACCTTCATTATTGAGTGTTTTGTGATATTACTTAATGATTAAGCAAAATAACACTAGACCCAAAAATGTAAGTGGGCATGAAGTTACTTTTAAAAAAACCTGTTGACAATGTACAACCAAGCATGATAAAATGATGCGCAGAGCATTAAGTCAACATACAAACTACTTCAAAGCAATCTGTGGGACCAAATTTAAAAAACTGAACCAGAATTGTAAGCAAATAAACTGGTAGGTTCCTTTTACATGAACCTAGATACCAAAAAGAGAAATTATAAACAAAAGGAAAAAGAATTTGCATTAGAAAAAGGACTGACATAGTCTAGAAGAAAGGCTCTTGGACGCTTGCTCTATGCACATGAAGAATCCCAAAATGAGAATGAAATAAAAGACACACACTCAGATTTAAAGACAAATAAAAAACCCTTAAAAGGCAGAGATAAAATTGGTGTTTTTAATTAGTGGTAAAAAAGTTGGAAAATGTAACTGCTGCAGTTATCAAAGAGAAAGTACATACATGACAATGATAAATGAATGCAAGAATTTCTAAACAGAGTGTAAACTAAATTATACCAAAGGGCCACAAAAAGTAAACCAAAATCTAAAAATGAAGAATAAATATCACAGAAAATCTGATCAGGAATGCCATTATCAATAAAGAAGACTACAAGAAGTATCAGCAATTTCAATTTTCACAAGTCATAGTAAAAATTTTAGTATAATGTTCACTGCTAGTTTTCTTCACGTAATTTTGAAGCAATTACTCTGAGCAGGAACAACTTCTTAAAGAACTAAAATACATTCAATCACTTAATGCTCCATTTTGCCAAATAATGACGTATATAAAAACTAACAATGTAGTGGACAGTAAATTGTGGGGACAGAATAAAAACTTTTCATAACTGAGAATTCGGCAACATTATAATAGAAACTCAGAGAAAAGACCTTAGCAAAGAATGTATTATCAGAGAACATTCAAAAGCTGCATTCTGAAATACTACACTTGATACCACTGATGTTGAGTCAAATTTCCTTCCACTTACATTAACCAGTAATTCCAGAAACTGAAACACACAACTGAAGACTAACTTATCAGCAGTCTGCAATTTCTATAACTATTTCTAAAAGCAGCAAAACTGCGTCAACTGTTTTTGGAAGGAATATACCAACTGAAGCTCATAGTGAGGCTAAAAGTGTGTCCTCACCAAATTTGCAGATGACACCAAGCTAAATGGTATGGTTGACACACCTGTGGGATGGAATGCCACTGAGAGAAGCTTGAGAAGTAAGTCCATGTGAATCTCATGAGGTTCAACAAGGCCAATTGCAAGGTGATGCACTTGGGTCGTGGCAACCCTTGATACCAATACAGACTGGGGGATGAAAGGATTAATAGCAGCCCTGCAGAGAAGGGTAAATATACCGTTGGATAAAAAAACTGGACATGAAGCCAGCAATGTGTGCTCGTAGTGCAGAAAGCCAACCATATCAAAAGAAGCGTGACCAGCAGACCAAAGGGGGTGATCCTGCCCCTCTGCTCTGCTCTAGTGAGACCTCACTTGGAGTCATGCATCCAGCTCTGTAGTCCTCAGCACAGGAAAGACATGTTGGAGAAGGTCCAGAAGAGGGCCACAGAAATGATCAGAGGGATAGATAAAGAAAGTCTTCTGGTGACACAGTAGTGCAGAAAAAGTTGAGTCAATGGGACTCATTTCTGACAACGTGAACCAAACTGTATGACATCAAATGGGTATACATCACACCCCATATCATGCACCAACCTCTGGGAAAATCAAATGACACAATGGACTGTTAAAGACTACACTCACAGCAATGGGCAGGGGGACTTTTAAGCACTGGGATACACACTTCGCAAAAGCCACCTGGTTAGTTAACACTACAGAATTGGGATGGGCAGGCCCAATCAAAACTTTGTGTACTGCGTAAGGGAATAAAGCTCCTGCAGTGAACATAAAAAGTATGCTAAGAAAAAAGATCAGGGTTATTTCTACCTCAGGCAATGGCAAACCCATTCACAGAATTGCTTTTAGTCAAGGACCTGGGTGTGCTTGGTGGGTAACGTGTGAGGAATTTACATGATGGGGATGTCACATGGTGGGGAAGTCCCATATGTACCTTAAGGGGATTTGATTTCCGGTTAGGATAGCCAATGAACTAAATAGTTCGACATTAACTGCTATAAAACATTGTATATTATCACTTCTAGGATGCCTATACACCAACCACCACAATGGGCCTTGTGGCACCAATCTCTGCCACTAGATTTGCAGATTTGAACCCAGCTCCCTCTTAATCACCATACTAAGGAAGAATTAACTTTGATGAAACCAAACATGCACAGTACTGATGGAATCAGAACTGGCTCCAGCATGCAATAAATCCAACAACACACACCAACTTTCCTGCCCTGAAAGACTGTTATAACAGACAGAGCCCAAACTCATGCACTAAAAAAACTTGACATTTTATAGGCCTGACCCATAGTTTAAGGGAATGATGTCTGTGTGTATGTATCAAAGTTAGGAAAGGTGATGGGGTACTGGAAAGTGTGGGCATACTATGTCCAATTCTGGAGTCCTCCGCGCAGGAAAGACACAGACCTGCAAGGGCAGTTTCAGAGAGGGACACAAAAATGATCAGAGGGATGAAACATCTCTCCTATAAACACAGACTGAGAGAGTTGGGGTCATTCAGCCCAGAGAAGGCTCTGGGGAGATCTTACAGCAGCCTTTCAATAATGAAAGGGGAATTACAAGAAAGATGGGAAGACTTTCTAGCAGGGTCTGCTGAAATAGTACAAGGAATAATTATTTTGACGTAAAGAGGGAAGATTTGGAGTAGATGTAAGGAAGGCATTTTTTACGATGAAGGGTGGAAACACTGAAATAGGTTGCCCAGAGTGGTGGTAGATGCCCCATCCCTGGAAACATTCAAGGTCAGGCTGGACAGGCTCTGAGCAACTTCACCTAGTTGAAGATGTCTCTGCTCACTTGCAGGGGGGGTGGACTAGATGACCTTTAAAGGTCCCATTAATGCAAACCATTCTATGACTTGGTTGTTAGAAGGTTATGCAAATGGTTAAAACTAAAGTAACAAGGCAATTAGTAGTGCTAAGTATCCACACAAACATTAAGTTTCTGCTTTTCAGAACTGTTTGAACCTGGTTAATTTTTCCACCCTTATAAATAATGAACTTTGAAACTACATTAGTACATATGAACTAAATGCTACAAAGAGTTTGTTTTCTGTCTTTCTAACAGTAATTCCAATAGGTAGGTAGTAGTTACCTGATGTATTAACAGTTCCAGTGATTTTGAGACTTGCCTGTTCAAATTTGTATAGATTGGTGGGAAAAAAATTATTTTAGCTACACATCTACAATTGTGTTTACATTCAACCTGCAATTTTCAACAGAAAATGAGTGTCACCCATTGAAGGAAAATCTGCAGGATCTCTAGTATGCACAGTACAGACAGACAAGAGATTTCTTATAATCCCATTTGTCTGTTACACCTGACAAGACTTTTATGTTACAGTGGGGCCAG
This sequence comes from Psilopsiagon aurifrons, assembly GCA_025447955.1. Classification (NCBI taxonomy): domain Eukaryota; kingdom Metazoa; phylum Chordata; class Aves; order Psittaciformes; family Psittacidae; genus Psilopsiagon; species Psilopsiagon aurifrons. The sequence continues at coordinate 50,424 of JAOEHY010006514.1, read as the reverse complement.
CAGTCAGTGGAAATTATCAAGGCAATTGCCTAAAGGAAATGCATCAGTCAAATGCCAAATATCACACCAAAGAGCTAAAATAACTTTTCTTGCTGTACTTTCTTCAGCAGATGAGGAAGGAAAACAATTCTTAGCCCTCAACATGGCTTCTGGAAACACGGCTCCTGGGAAGCTGAGAACTGCAATTTCAAGAGAAATTTTCTTTGTACGAGTGCTTTATTTAAAGTCAAATTTTCCCTACTCAGGGAAGATGGGAGCTATGGTAAAAAAACATCTGAATCACAGAAGCATATATAGAAACTAGAAACATTAATGATGAGACAATCAAAATGCTCTGTGAAGAGTTATTCCAGCTGCACCGGTCTTCTGAAGAGATTATTTTGTGAAGTGACACTTTGCCTCTCAGCACCCAAGTTATGGAATTACTAATGGCACAGCTCCTGTGCCAGGTACAGCCAACATGCCTTGGCTCTTGGTTGTATCTACAATAAGGGCCCTTCCAGAACAAGGGCACAGACTTTGAAGGCAGCTTTGCCACAAGCTCATTCTCCAAGATTCTATTTTGATTTAGTGGAATTAATTTGGTCACATCTCTTTCACACTCAAGTGAATGACTCATAATAAAACAGTGCAGAGAAGGCAGAGCTAACTGCTTTCAGGGACCTCAGAACCTGCTGGACTTAAGAGCTTGGGCTTCATGCTACGCAAAGGCAGCAAAATTGTTTTCAGCCTCCAAGCAGCTGCGGAAGAAGTAACACAGCAAACATTGCTTGCACACTTTAGGGGTGTAAGTTGGAGGAAAGCAAGATTAACTAAGAGTCTCTTCTTATGCTAAATCTCTGTTTTTCTCCCTTACCATGTCCCAGACTCTTCTTATGTTCAGTAAACTGTGACTACTGGTAATTTCCTGCCACCTCAAGAAAGGCACCATGTAAATTATGTCATTCTATTCATTCCTTGAAACAAGGAATAAAGACACTGCAGCTACAGTAAAGCAATTTGCCAGCTGCCAGTTTTAAAAGATCCCCGATATATCCTTTGCAGTCTTTCAGAACAATAAGCACAAAAAGATAATTTTATTTGCTAAACAACTACTTAGAAACAGTCAAGAGAACTAATCTTGTTGAGACAGACCTTTGTATGCATGTACATGCATATGCGAGGGAGTAGATGTGGAATTATTTTGAGGACAATATTACATTGACAACCTCTGATAAAAAAAGCTTTTTCATCTTATCTTGGTTCCTTCTTACCAAAAACAGCAGAAGAACTTATAGTTCATAAGCCAAGTAAGAGAAAGCTCTGAGTGTACCAGTGGGTCACAGGACAACTATGTATTGCCAAAGTGATCTCTCTAATACAGGCCTTTTTAGGATTACCATGAAAAAAATATGGCCAGTAGATACAGAGAGGAATTTATCCTGCTTTTTAAGATTTAGAGGAGAACTCACTTGTGTTCTGTAAACAATTCTAATTACCCTAGGCACCCCAAACACCTGCCTTTCCTCCTTCCCAATGTTTACTATTTTTTAACTAAAGCTTTCTTAAAGCTATTTCCAATATTTAATCACATTAATGTAGGTTGTACTTTATATAATAATCTTCCAATTCTCTTATTGACTTCTGCTGTGCAACATTCATTGGTAACTAGTAAGAATATGCAATATTATCAGGGTTGGATTTATAGTGCTGCTATAAACTATTTGACTCTATCAGCTCCTTGTTGTTTTCCATAGTGACTTGCAACTCCATTTCACGCTATAAAAATAGCAGAAGGCTAGATTACAAAATCAAGCCGAATATGGGGCCACTTCTCCTAAAACTATTTCGGATGTTTTTTGCCAGGCAAAAAAAAAAAAAAAAAAAAAAAAAAAAAAAAAAAAAAAAAAAATCCAAAAAAAAAATCCAAGCTTTCAGCACCCTCTACAGGCTAACTATTTTGATGCAATTAAGCACGTAACAGTAAAACTACCAGCATCCATGATAATCACAACACCATATTTAACTAATTGCAATATTTTGAAGAAAAAAAAAAAAAAAAAAAAGAAAAAACAATAACCACAAAGAAGCCCAACAAACCCAAACCCAAACAAAACAGGTAAACATGTAATTACAGGCTACAAGAAATTCATTTCACTAACAGAAGAGAAAAGAAGCACCCCGGTGATTATGAGAACCTTTGAAGTACTTTATAGAAAAAGCAGCACCAAATCATTATTTTTATCCAGTCATGACAGATACATTCTTATAAAAGCTCTGTGTGGTTCGCATTAAGAAAAGGTTTCACGCCTTCAGCTACTCAGAAAACAAACAGAACAATTAGCTTACCATCCCTGTTGGACAGCAAACATACAAGGCCGTTAAGGCATGTGTCAGTCACTTCGGTGATGTTAGTTGCGCATCTGCCTATAGCTTGAATTGTAGCTGCAGCAAACTGTTTATCTTGGCTTTTCACATAAGTCTAAGGAAACAGGATTTTCATTAGTCATTACACGAGTCTTGTCAACCAAAAACCCTATTATCCTCATAAGACAAACATACTGTATAATAACTTCCATCTAGAAAGCTACACTGCACATTGTAAGTTCCACTTTTTTTCACCTAACCTAGGAGACATTTTCTTGCTGACTTTGGTCACCCATAGCCATGCAAACCTCTGATTTCAAGAAAGCTTGGGGAAGGGAACAATTATCCAAACCAGCAATTAGTTTCTGAGCAAGGATGGAGGAGATGATGAGCTCTCTTTGGAGAGGTTTCAGTTAATTTAACTAGGAATATCTGTGAAATTGTGAATAACCCACCAGCCTGAGAACCATTATCTTTCAGAGAAATCCAGCCAGAGAACTGAAGGAGTGAAAATAGATGTCAAAAGCAAAGAAAGAACGACAGACACCGTTTCACAAAACTGGCAGAACATCTTGCTTATACAGATATTTGAAATAATACTATTTCAACAAATGACTTACAGAAATTAGGTTTGGCAGTAAATGTTAATAGCCAAATATTGCTAAAATTAAGACCCTATCATCTTGTGACTTACAGTGTCAGTCATGTTTGTAGAATGTGTTTCAAGAATTTGGAATAACTGGTTTTTTTTCATAACTTTTTTTTGTGTTTTGTTACAGATTTTTTTTTCTAGCTAGAAGGAGAGTGAGAAACAAAACACAAACTCCTTGCCACATATAAAAAGCTTCATCATATATTATGATATGAGACAGATTCATTTCTATTCCAAGAACATTTTACCCTGGAAAGGATTTTAACTTGAAAAAATAAAGACCAAGAATCCAGATGAAACATCCAGTAATGACAACTGGCCAATAAAAAGTGTTTCACATAAAAAGAATACTCTTTTGCACAAACCTGAAATTCTCGAAGCAGAGTTGATATGTTGGCTTCATTTGCTAAATTAGTCAAGATTTCAAGCTGCAAGAAAAAGGCATTTTATCAAAAGATAAAATAAAATCTTACGAAAAGCACCACATATACACTACACTTCTACTGTTTATAAGTAAAAGATAATACTACTAAAAATAGCACTTATAATTCAACAGAGTGTACCAGATTTTAGTATTAACTAGTAGCATCATTGCACTCCGAAGGAATATTCTCCTTGCAAGTATAAACAAGATTTTCAAAGCACGACTCAGCAGTTCAGTGATGCATTTTCTATGAGCTCTACCTTTAGTGTTGCACTGTATACCAAATGAGCTTGAAATATTTCTGGCAGCATGGTTTCCAGTATTATATCACAGGCCTTAGAATATAGGAATCATGTGATACTGTAAGAAGTAACAAAAATCATAACTAAGGGGAGGTTTAGATTGGATATAAGGAAGACGATCTTTACTGTAAGGGTGGTGAGGCAGCGGAATGGGTTGCCCAGGGAAGTTGAGAATGCTCCATCCCTGGCAGGATTCAAGGCCAGGTTGGACAGGGCCTTTGGTGACATGGATTAGTATGAGGTGTCCCTGCCCATGGCAGGGGGGTTGGAACTTAATGATCTTAAGGTCCTTTCCAACCCTAACTATTTTATAATTCTAACTGCAGGTGGGGAAAAAATAAAGCGTCCATTACATTCAGATGAACTGCAATGAAAGACCTTTAAACTCAGGAATCAAGCCGTTGCAACTACAAATCTCCTGAGATCTTAACAATGTATGCTAAGTGTTGTGTATTCTCTTGTTCACCAAGAGCAAAGAAAAGGATATTGCTGATGTTGATTAAGATGCTATGCTTCCAGGCTGTTTTAACTTTGTAGAAGAAAGAATTCCAGTACAATCAAACTGAGGTGAACTGAAGAAAAAGACAACTCTCCCTGTAAAGGAAACTCATATCCCAGAAATCTGATGGTATTTTTTGAGTTGGATGCACACAGACTAGGACACTCACTGATACAGTACACTCATACTTCTGAAGCAATTTGATAAGACTACCACTAATGGTTCTTAAAGACTCATACCTAGTACAGCATATAAGCAAGTGGATAAATGGAAGAGAAGAACTGGTGGGAAAAAAAAAGACTATTTTACAGTACGAAAAGGCTATCAGTGGAAACCTATAAACAACTTTGTTGGTCTTTTGCTTTTGAACATACTCATATATGAACTATGAAAGAAATGAGAAGGCAAATGACAACGTTTTCAGCTGATGCCACAGTTCTCACAGAAATTAAGACGAAGGTTGACTATAAAATGCTGCATAAAAAAATTAAATATTAGGTGACTGGTTAATAAAATGACAAAATAAATAAAATCACCAAACACAAATGTAATGTCCGTAACTGGGGAAAACCCTTAGCTTTAAAGGAAATAAGATGAGCTCTGAGCTGATTACTAAAATTGTAACAGAATTTGTGGCTAAAATAGATAATTCCATGGAAACATATGCTCAATGCTAATCAGTGATTAAAAAAGCAAACTTGATGTTGGGAAAGAAACAGAGAACAAAACAGAAATCAAAACAGTACAGCAGACGAATTTCAGGTTGCTCCTACATGCCTATCTTAAAGGAGATAGGCTGAACTATGGAGGGAGGGGCCAGAGCAAGCACAAAATTTTCTTACATACTTAACAGTGTAGGTTGACCTTAATTTGTCAGCCACAAAGAGCTGAGACAATGAAAGGAAAGGAATAATTTGTACTTCTACACCAGTGTATTATCAATTAATACAGGAATTTAAATTTATTAACTTCCATTTATTTCAGGAGTGATTTTTGCTGGATAACAGTAAGTCTTACTAGTATTCCTAACAGTTTTCATAATCATTATTGTGGCGGTGATCTTTTTACCTCCAACTGCCCAGAATTTATTTAAATTCAAAATTGAACTAATAAAAATGTGACAGGTTGGGCATATCGATCATGGACTGCACCACTCTGCACATGAAATGAGTACAACATGGATGTAAAGTGAAAATAAGTAAGAAATGTTTGAATGGCTGGTTAGATTAAAATAGTAATACTCTCTATCACTCCAAATCAAAAGCTGTAGTGGAAACAATAGCTCACCTGCCATCTACAACATGGTAACAAGAGAACTTGCAGATTGCCTGACAAGTCTAAAGGACACTTGCAGATTTAACTAAAAGCCACAACTCCATAGTACTTAGCGAAAAAAATGGAACATCATAAACTGATGTGTGTCGTAATAGTGCAAAAAAATTTCACCTTCCTGTTGCAAACAGGTTTGTCTAGCAGTACAACTCGATTTCAGACTCACCTTCAGGGTTTTGATCATTGTTGGGTCAGTTGATCTAACATAGAAACTCTTCAGATAGGGTTCAAACATGTCCTGAAAAGCAGACATAATTCAAGTATCTTGCCTGTTTTTCACATAAAATGTGATTTAGAAAACTCTAAATAGGTTGTACCTTTCTCTGAATTGACATGGTGGCAATATTTTGCAGAACAATATACTGCACCTCCCTAGAATTTGAAAAGAAAAACAAGGGTTATTCTGCAAAATTACAAATAAATAAAATAATGCAACATAGCAAAGAAAGTCTATAGAATCACAGAATGGTTTGGGTTGGAAGGGACCTTAAAGATCATCTAGCTCCAATCCCCACCTTGCTATGGATAGGGAAACCTTTCACTGGATCAGGCTGCTCAGACCCCTGTCCAACCTGGCCTTAAACGCTTCCGGGGACAGGGCATCCACAGCTTCTCTGGGCAACCCGCTCCAGTGTCAGTATGAAGGAAAAAAATCACTGACACTAGTGCAATGCTTCTTGTAAGGCTTGGGTCTTTCTTTAAACCAAAATTTTTTTCGAACATTGTTATTCTGGCTTCTTCAGAAGTAGCTCACAAAAACCTTACATTTTATCTACCGTCCTGAAACTTCAGTATTTCGGGTCGACATAGCTAAGAACAAAAACATATGGGCTTCACCTGCAGTGTGGGAATGACTGCGTCACTTACGAGTACAGCTAATCCTTGCACAACCAGCAAGAATTGCTATGATCTTTTTTATCTTAAAGAATTTCCTAATAATTCTCAAAAAGAGAGATAATCTCCAGTTGCTTAAGACTATATAATGACATACATACACATCTATCAAAAAGCAGTACTTTAACATAATGAGCTTTGAGAGATGCAGACTACAGAATTATGCAATATTCTAAACACAAAAACATGAAATACGTTTGGAGGATATTCTCATTATTAATGAATTAGTTTAAAAGCTGCAGCAGGAGTCAGCAAAAAAATCTGGGCAGCACACTGAAGCTTTTAAACTACAGAGTTTCTGCCACCAATTGCTTAAAAACTAAGTAATAATTTACAAGCAATTTTTCTGAACCATGAGTGCTCAAATTCTTTCATGATGCAAATCACATCCTAATAGAGAAATCATTACATCCATTACCTCCTCTTATTCAAAACTGTTTAACAGCCCTCTGGTAATTACAGCTGTTGCTTACAAAAGAAAAGTAATAATAGAGAAGTACTTAATATCTTTTAAACCTATTTTTAGGTAATTCTTACATAGGTACATGGAAATAGTCAGCTGTACATGAACAACTAAGTCTGGAAATCGCTATGAAATGCTCTTCCAGGCACTCTCACCCTAACTAGATTATAGCTTATTTGACATTAATTCAAAGGCCATAGGCACATAACTTCAAAGGCAAACAGCAAAAGCTTATTTCAAAATGGGCCTATTAGCAAAAGCGTTTCAGAAAGACTGGTAACAGAGGACAATCCATTCAGCACAGGAAAATCAGAAGACTAACATCATATAAGGCATTAGCTGTGAGACAGGAAAGATGTGACTTCTTTTTTGATGAAATCTGAGTACAAATGAGCAACAAAAATATGCAAAAGTAATCCTTTCAACCTGTATGAGTTTAGTTCTATACATTACCAGTGCATACTCCAAACTGCTTTAAGCATTTTTTACTTACCTTTGTATGAAGTGAATGGAAGCATACTGCACCACAAAACCAAACACAAAAATAACAGTAATTTGTTTTTACCTGAATTAAAAACATGAAAGCTCTACCAAGCCCAATTTTACTTCTTTACTAATTTTTAAATAACTGAGACATTAGCCACAGGTGAGCTGCAAAAGTTTACAGAGTAGGATGAGCTGTATGGTGACCAGGCTTACAAAAGTTGAAGTCCAACAAAGATGAGCAATCTTGTCAGAAACAACAAACATGGTTTTGCCGTTTTTTTTTGTTGTTGTTGGGTTTTTGGTTTGTTTTCTGTCATTTTGTAGTTCCTTACTTTTTGTTTGGTTTCCTTTTAAGTTTATAGTCTGCTTGACGTGACCAACTTTAAAAAATAAATGATTTTCACAGCAAAGTTCTGACCAAAAATACCATGTTTAGTTAGAAAGTTGTTCTGAAAACACCTAAATATTGCGTCTCCTATTAATACTTCAACGCTTTTCAAACAGGTACATGAAGTTCAAAATACAAAAGCTGAGGGAAAAAATCCCACCACTTTTACGCAGCAAATTTTGGCATAATACACTAAAACTACTAAATACAAAACAAAAAAAGAGTATTACCAATCTTAGGAAACATGACCAGTGAAACCCTCCATAGGAAAGTAGACAGTTTCACACTGAAGATGATAAAGTCAAAATTAGATGTCCTGAATGTAATATAAACTTGCTCTTTAAAAACAGTCTGATGATTAAAGAAACAAAGGGGATTCGTCAGCATCAAGCGGTATTTAAAAAAAAAAAAAAAGTTTCTTAGTTTCTCCGTTAAGAAGTCCTCAATATAAAGTGCAGGAAAAAAAACCCACATCTGAAGACTTCTTCAGTGCATAGCAAGACAATGAGGAACTCCAGTGTCATTAAAATTCTACTGATTTCCAACAATAAGGAAATGAAGAAACCAAACAAACTAATTAGTACTGCCTCTACCTGCAAGCTAACTAGAGCCAGGATTCTTATCAGAATGAAAGTCCTAGTTAACAGTAGTTAATATCAGTAATCATTCAATAACACGACACTAAATGATCACTGGACATGATACAGAAAATGATGGAATTAATGATAATTTGTTGAGTAAAAGTTAGTATTACAAGACAATTTTAAAATGAAACTAATACTGAAATAGTTACATTCTTATAACGACACCTAAGCAGTATGTACAAAAAAACTCACAAATAAGTAGACATGGCAATGTAAAGTACAGATCGGACCTACCTATTACTACGAAGTAAACGCACCAATGACTTAGAAACAATACTAGCTTCGGATTTTGGTGCCAAATGCCAATACAGCTGTGAAACTGCCATTACCACCTAGAAGAACATTCAGAACAGCATGTTATCTTCAAATCATAGTATATACCTATCACATTAGCTTCAGACCTGCAGAGCTACCAATTCACTTTTCAGAAAGCAAAGTGCATACCCATGTTCTTTGAAATCAACAAAGCAGTTTGGGGAAAAACATCAGAAGAAAGATACTTTTATTTCTAAACCCAAAGCTAATTAAGTACCTCTCATTCTTCCCAGTATTTGTATACAGAAGAAAGAAGATGAAGAAAAAAGAGAAAAGTAATACAAATTGTAAACATACAGGTATCACCCTTACAAAGTCAGCATTGCTAACATCACCTGCACAAATTAATTAGGAAATACTGTTTAAAACTTCTGCAAATTTTATCCTCTAATCTTTATTTAAAAAAGGTATAATATTACCTATTATTTAGTTTCAACTGCAAGCATTTTATTCCATTACTCTACTACACAATTTATAATACAACAGCTGCTTTAACTGGCAACAGAAAACTAAAACTACAAGGTAGTATGCCAACATCCTGGCTAGCAAAAACCAGAAGACTGGGCTATATGTAACATACAAACCATGTTTTTTTTCTCTTCAAGTTTTCTCATAAGAAAAAGACAAGTGACAAGCTTTATGCTAGTAAGCCATGTCACAACCTTCCCTACAATATCCTCATGGTCAACTTTCTATTCGAAACAAAACAAATCATTGAAAGGAGACTCCGGGTAAAGCTGTCATTACAAAATTTGACTTGGTATCTTGGTAATTTCTTAGTACCGCTGAAACAAAAATTATGATTAAAAAATGAAAAGTCATTAAAAACATCTGAAAAAAGGAAACAACTGGAAGATTTTTAGCAATATATCAGAGGGATCTTTCATTACTGACAAAAATCTAAGATCAAAGAGAAAGCTACTAACTGCTGGCAAATTGTGTGAATGGTATAAAAATTAGAGTTAATAGTGCTTCAGACCAGCATGATTTCATTTGACAAACTACACTTAACATCTCAGTTAACTTTAGTATCAGAAACTAAAAGATCATGAATGTGAGAATCAATACGATATTTAACAGATATAAAGAAAGTAATTTATGGAATACGTAAGATAGCAACTGAACCTGTTCTCAGTGCAGTGTGATGGCAAACATACTTGTTCTCTGCATGAGATATAGACGTTAATTGTGATTTTTAGCAAAAACTGTGCTCTATCAGAACTACAGTTGTAAAACAGCATTCAATTTGTTTCCAAGTCTTGGCAGACTATAACTGATTTTGAAAAGAGTTAGACATTAGTCAGAATCCAGAAATACATTCCAGGGGAGAAACAAAAACTTTATCTGTTCAGCTTATCAAGAACAGTTTGGGAGGCAACTTAATCATGACGCAGTAATTGTTTTTGCAATGATATGACTACTCATTATCACTGGAAGTCTTTTCCTGAAGACATCTAGTCTTGTTTAACAGGAAAAACTGAGATTAGAAATTAAGTTCTGTGATGTGAGGAATGTCACGATGATTCATCATCAGGATGGCTTTCTTCAGCTTTAAAAATTTAGCTGCCTCTGAAAATATCATGGAAATACCGCACAGCATACCTCACTCATGATGTCATGTCTACCTTGGAACCCTGCCAAAACACTGAATCTCGCTTGGACTGACAAAGAATTTAGGCATACAATTGTCTGCTTTTAAAATGTGAGACTCAAGGAAAAGCATAAGTTAATGAGTCAACAATTATGATTTTCTTTGTAAATCTGCACCACCAAAACTGACAGTTTATACCATCCTAGATGCTTAGAACTTAAGGGTTAAAAGCTAGCTATTGCATAGTCATCACATGCTACAAGTTGGACTCAATGTTATCGCATTTTCCCTTTGTCCTTAATATTGGGAGCATATATCATTCAGTTCAGATATTTTACTAAGAAGCTAAGTTAATTACACAAAAAGAAAGAACCACTGTACTTCTGTAAGTTGCTGAAGAGCATTATCACCATTTTTAAGGAGATGTAGATTTTACTTTTCAACCTTTTACATTTTCTAAAGTATATTTAGCACTATCATATTTTAATCAAAAAGGAGTATGTCATACAGCAGCATTTCGGCTTTGAAGCAAGGGCTTTGTATTTCGTAACAGCAGCCTGTGATCTGGGTCCATAGAATAGGTGTCTTTCACTTTCTGATCCTTTTCTTTCTGTTCTTCGTCAGATTCATAGAAGTTATTTTCACTATATTCGTCTACCACCTCAACAACCTAAAAAAGACAAAATGACAAAACCACACACAACATTGAGTCAACTGGGTTTATTCATTAAGGAAGTAACACAAAACATCACAATTTCATACAAGATTTATATCCATTTTTAAAAATAGCTAGCAGCTCTTCTACCTCAAATTGCTCAAAGCATTAAATACACCGATAAAAAAAACTGGTTAACAATATATGGAAATTTTCCATAAAATAAGATGACCTGGTAAATGAAATATCTTCATTAACATTCTATACACTAGATTAAGTATGTATATTGATCTCTTATAGACATAAAGTCTACAATTTGAAATTGTCATTTCTGAAAACAGTTATTTAAAATTCCCTCTTTTTTGAAAACTTAATACAAACCACGTGCATTCTTCTCTCTCTTTCAATATACAAATTACCTATGAAAATATCAAATCTCAAAAGAAGGGACAGTGGTTATTTTCTTAAGAAATTATGTGGGAAAAAGGTTAGATATCTTGAGAATGGTCTTCCCTGATGATGTACAAATCCTCAAGCTGTTCAAATGTAGCTATGAATTACAAGCATTATGTCACTAAATCAAGCACAAGATACTGAAAGGATTAAAATCTGAGATACGAGTAAATTAGGCCTTTCTTTTAACACAGACGCCTACATAAAAGAATGTAAAGAAAAAGAAAGGAACATATTTGATTATGTAAATAAAAAATGAAACAATCTCAAGATTTTTTTATGTGCATCAAAAAAACTGATAAATAATAGATTCAGAACATTTTATTATGCTTATACTCAATTAGCATTAAAAATCCACAAACCTTAAGAAAAATAAGTTGGAAACCATACAGATCAGATCAAACCCAAATGTCAAATCCCAGCAGCTCTGCTCTGGATTATTAATAACGAGTAGACAACATTGCGCAACTTTTTTTAAAAAATAAGCTACTGACTTCTGCAACTTGTCATATCCAAGTTTATGTCCTTGGTCTCCTAAGTTCTTCGGTCTCACTTTGTCACCAGAACACCCAACTAAAATAAAGAGCATGAGTGCGGCACCGAACCCCAGCTGCGCCAATAGCTCTGTCTTTCTCTCAAGTCTGTGTACAACTATTTCAAGGAATATCCAACTCTACATGATAGCTGTAAGAGCATTATTTAAATCATATACTCAATTGCTGCTTTTTTAAAAGACAATTACTTTTGAGACAAATGTATCTTTTTTAATCTGTCTGGCAGCAGCAAAGCCATCGAAGGTGAATGGAACAATAGCTAGACTTATTTAATAGGCTTTTAGAAAACCTGTCAAGGGTAAACTCAAACCTTTATTGCATGCCTTGGTCAAGACTCGTGTAGAGAAAGAGCCCATAAAAGTGTCTTCAGTAGCAGCAAGTAAGGGTGGGAAGAGGAAGAACTGACAATAAACCAAAGTTGTCTTTTTATTCTGTTTTTTATTACAATTTGGACACAGAAAATAAAACTTCTGTTCACATTTCTTCTGATTTTTATTACTTGATGCCACCAGTGCTCTCAGTATTTTACAGAATCCTTAACAAGCTCTGAGATTTCTTATGCAACAGCAACCAAAGTGATGTAGTTTACTACTTTGTCTATTCATCTTTGCGGCAGCCACCCTTCTGAACTAAAAACTCAGGATGCTACATCAAGAGTACCGGTAACCGGATTCCTTTCCTTGTCTACAAGTCAGGCAACGTGAAAGTAAAATTCCTGATCCCAGTGCAATTCAACCCTGCACTGAAGAAGCTTCCTCTAACAGCAGGAGAACTCAGTCCTCACTGATTCAGTCTACAGTATCCCTATCCCTGTCTTAACTGCTAACAGGAACACACATCGGTAATACTGAAGTCAACTGGAACAGAGTTGGTGACTGTACTTAACTCATTAATCACTGCTGAAAAGAAATAGCTTGAGCTCTACCATTTATGACTCTTTTTTTTAAAAAAAAGAATTGATCATTAGAAACATACTTGGAGCAAACTTCTAAATGATTACAAAGCAGCTTATGCCTCTTATGAAAATATTTTTCATTTAAATCCCATTAGAGTCTTTAGATCGAATTCACCTTCTTCATATCCCCAAAGCAGAAATACTAGTATGGTCTTTTCTGTTTCATAATCATGTATTTTATTACAACTTTCCTCTTTTCTCGTATCTTTTGGGATCTGGCATGAAATAATTATATTCCAGACAAAGGATGATGATGACACAGAAGGAAATAAGTTAAATGAACTGAAATTCATTAAAATCAGTTGAAGTCCATAATCAGTCAGAATCTGCAGTCACAAGGACCTACTAAACCAAAGAGAATATGCATATGTAATACTGCAAAAATTGTACATTACCATGGAAAGGAAAGCAAAATATTATGTAAAAGACAATGAATACAAAAACCTGCAGACTTTTTGGCGTGCACGAACTGTTGTTTCAAATTCTATTAATCATTGCAGACACGGAAAGCAGTTACCAGAAAATGTGAAGTCACTCCATCATTCACAACCCCTTATGCCTCAAATTCAACAGCTGACAATACTCACTGTCAAAAAGAGACAACTGTACATTTAGAATCATAAAATCATTTAAGCTGGAAAAGATCCTTAAGACCATCAAGTCTAACTGTTAATCTAGCACTACCAAGTCTACCACTCAACCATGTCCTAAGTGCCACATCTACAGATCTTTTAATTATCTCCACGGATAGTGACCCAACCACTTCCCTAGGCAGCCTGTTCCAATGCTTGACAGCCCTTTTGGTGAAGAAATTTTTTCCTAATACTCAATTGAAATATCCTCTGGCACAACTTAAAGCCATTACCTTTTGTCCTACCACTTATTACTCACCTCATTAGAACTTCCTTTCAGGGAGGTGAAGAAAGCAGTAAGGTCTCCCCTCAGCCTCCTTTACTCCAGGCTAAACCACCCAATTCCCTCAGCCATTCCTCATCAGACTCGTGCTCCAGACCCTTTACCAGATTTGTTGATCTTCTTTAGATATATTTCAGCACCTCAATGTCTGTCTTCTAGAGAGGGCCCCAGAAATGAACACAGGATTTGAGGTGCAGCCTCACCAGTATCCAGTACACGGGCATGATCACTGCCCTGGTCCTGCTGTCCACACTATTGCTGATACAGGCCAGGATGCTGTTGGCCTTCTTGACTGCCTGGGCACAAGCTGGATCATGTTCAGCTCTGTCAATCAGCACCCCCAGGTCCTTTTCCATGAGCAGCTTTCCAGCCACTCTTTCCCAAGCCTGGGGTGCTGCACAGGGTTGTTGCGGCCCAAGTGCAGGACCTGGCACTTTGCCTTGTTGCACCTCATCTCACTGGCCACAGACCATCAATGCAGCCTGTCCAGATTCCTCCACAGAGACTTCCTGCCCTCGAGCAGGTCAACACTCCCATCCAGCTTGGTGTCATCTGCAAACTTACTGAGGGTGCACTTGATCCTCTCATCCAGACCATTGAAAAAGACATTAAACAGAACTGGATGCAGTACTGAGCCCTGGGGAACACCACCTGGGACCAGCTGCCAACTGGATGCAAGCCCACTCACCAGCAGCTGGCCATGCAGCCGGTTTTTTACGCATGAATGGTATACCTGTCCAAGCCATGAGCAGCCAGTTTCTTTAGGATAATGCTGTGGGCAATGCTGTCAAATGGTTTACTAAAGTCCAGGTAAACATCAACATCTCTTCTCTCACCCATTGAGTAGGTCATTTTCTCACAGACGGAGACCAGGTTAGCCAAGCAGTCCTGTACATACCACATAATGGTACTCAGGATCATCTGCTCCAAAATGTTTCCCTCCACATTAGTCAGACTGACAGCTCTGTAGTTCCCCAGATGATTCTTCTGGCCCTCCCAGGATTAGCATCACATTTGCCAGCCCCCAGTCAACTGGAACTTCCCTGCTTAGCCAGGACTACTGATAAATGATGAAAAGTGGCTTGATGAGCACTTCTGCCAACTCCCCCAGTACCCTTACGTGGATCCCATCTTGCTCCATAGACTTGTGTGTGTCTAAGTGGTGGAAGAGGTTGCTAATCATTTCCCCTCAGATTATGGGGGCTTCATTATGCTCCCCATCCCTGCGTTCCAGCTCAGAGGGCTGCGTACCAAGAAAAAATTGGTCTTACTATTGAAGACAGAAGAAAGAAGGCATTAAGTTCCTCAGCCTTTTCCTCTTTCTTTATCACTATGCTTTGATCCACATCTTTCGCCCTTCAGGACTGCCTCCCAAGAGACTCTTGTCAATCAGGCTCCTGAACAGGCACAAGTTTGCCCTTTGGAAGTCCAAGGTAACAGCTTTTCCGCCTCCTATCCTGCCTCTTTCAAGAACAGAAAACTCTGTTATTTCATGTCACTGCGCCCAAGACAGCCTCCAACAACACATGTCCAGTAGGGCACCTTTACTACTTGGCTCACTCATCACCTGTGTCAGGAAGGAACCTCCTGGACTCTTTATGCTCCACAGTATTGTATGTCCAGCAGACGCCTGGTAAGTTGGAGCTCCCTATGAGAACACGGGCTAGTGACTGAGAGACTGCCTGCTTATAGAATATTTCACCTGCCCCTCAATATCTCATCTGTCTCTCCAGAGTTCTTCATAAGTCTGCATTTACCCAAGTAAACAGGAATGTTTTGTATGCACCAAGTTACTTTTAGAATCACAGAATGGTTTGGGTTGGAAAGGAGCTTAAAGATCATTTAGTTCCAACTCCTCTGCCATCATCTGGGACACCCTCCACTAGACCACTAGTTAACTTCTGCTATCACAGATAAGCCTTACTGCTTGACAGCATAGAGTACCAGTATTGTGTAAAGTAGTTTGGGGCCTGAGCAGAACAGAACTCTAAGCCAACTAAGGCAAAAAAAATTATATCCAAAACCTGACACCACCAAGCAGAAACCTCATCTTAGAAACCTAGCTGAATGGTTTCTCTGTCCCCTGATAAACTCTGTAGTGCAAGTCTGAAGCCTGTACAAAAGGAAGAGACTGGGGACAACTACTAACTGAACTCTGCAGTGGCACAGACCTAGTTTCAAGGTGGCAAGCACCACTGAAGCCTCTTGGTATTATAACAAAGGGGGAAAGTGGACTGCAGAGATCTTAGCAAGAGTCTCCATGGTCAGCAACACTAGCTGAGGGTAAGAGTAACAACCTGAACAGCATGCCCCTTATACTAGGTCCACATCTTGGACTCCAACGAGCAAAGACTATGAATGGGATATAATGGAGAACATTTTTACTGCCAGTACTGGACTGAACACAAGACTCTTGTCTTTGGGAGATCAGAGTCTTCCTGTCTTAACTATTAATGTTGAATCAACAGCTGCGCGGTGCCACACATCATTCCTGCACACTCATTTTCCGGTCCTCAGAAACTATATTGCACCAATACTAAACTGTCAGAGATGCTTCTTCATATGTCCTTGAAGAAATGCCATATACAGGTAGAACTCAGATTTTATTTTCATGGATTTCTTATTAAAGTTCAAGCTGATGATAGCTAGTACATATTAGCAGGTGTATAAGAAAAATCCCAGTACCCTAATCAAATGTTTTCATGCTTTCTCTTGTCCTTTAAATCACTTTAGATGAAGTTTCACGGTTGATTTAAGGCTAAGCATGAAATTAAAAGTTTTTTTATTTTGTTACGATTTTTTAAAAGCATGCTTTATCTTCCACTGGGATCAGTAAAATGATCCGGCTCACTCTGTGGCCATAAGATAACTAGACCTGCTGAATTTTCAAAACAGCAGGTGGTACAGCAAGAACAGAACAGAGGCACTCCCCTTCAGTAGCAGTCTTAAGCTAAACTGTGATAAGTACACTTAGCAGTCTGTAGTAGCATGTGATTTAATTGTGCAGTTAATAGTTTTCCTAAATTGCAAAATCACTAAAAAGTTCAGAACCCTGGGAGAATGAAGTGATTAAAAACTGTGACCAGTAGCATTCCAGCGTAGGAACTGCAAATGGACTTTCTGCAATTTACTCAATCCAGAAGAGAAGTGAATATTTAAATGTGAAAGAACATACGTAATTCCCTTTTACGTTATTCCAGACACGCAGTTTAGGGAAGTCTTCATAAAGTATTAACAGCTTAAATGAAGAAACTGCTAGATAACAAGTTCCATTAGCCTGTTTTTAAAGTCACTAAGTATATGAGCTAACATTTAACTGAGATCTTGCTTGAAATTACATTTAATATGGCATTAAAATTGAGAATGTGCCTTCCCTTTAGCGTAAAGCACATTATGTGAATGCTACAATTACCTCTAAACAGAGCTTCACACATCCACAAACTCAGACAAAGGTAAGACTTCACTGAAAGCCATAGTATGAACACATACTATTTTCTGACTCTACCAGCCTTAACTCCATTATCTATTCAAAAGTGATTCAAGTATTTGTATTCCTAAGTTAGCCATAACTGATTTGAAAGATATAGACTTCAGTTTTGCTCCTCAGATTTGTAAGAGAAAACAGCTTTTTTTGAGTCCTGCAACAGAACCTTTGGCAGATAAAATTTCTGCTATCTTCCACAGCCCTTTCTCATATTTCTAAGAACTGTTCTCAAAAGAGTTTTGGATAAGTTAAGTTTTGAAGGTAGGAAGAGTTTTGGGACTATTTACTAGTCAGTGAATCTGATCGCAATAACAAAACCACCTTAGCCAACCAAGATCAGCCGTCCACTTGCTGCACACTGAACAGTATCCTTAGAAAAGAGAAATGGTAGAAAATATATAGAACATTTTCCTACTTTGAGGATTAATGATGTATCCAAGATAAGTCTAAAATTTTCATGTTGTGTGTGAAGATGCATACCTAAGTCCATCAATGCGCTTCACAAGTGGGTTTCAGAACACTAGAACAGACATATCTTTGGTCTATCAGAGCAAATCGAAATTTATCCTCAAGACTGCTCAAAATGCCAAGGAGATGAGCTGTGACAAGTTTCCGACAGACGAGCAGACCTCAACCGATCACATGTTAATAACCACATGCTGGCAGAAGCATCCATCCTTTCCACAATAGAAAGTCTTTGAGCAAGATACAAGTACATTAGTATAGGTAAAGCTTGTCATGAATTGCTAGTGGTCTAGAAAAAAAAGCACAATCTCACATGGTAAAAATATTTGAGGCATGAAAGTGTAACCAACATAATCTGCAGCCTGACTTAAGAATGGCCTTAGAAAGCACAGAACCACAAAGGACTTCAGCTATGAACCAAAAGATAGTAAGTTCTAACTCTTGCCTTATTAAGACAAAAGGAGTTGAAGAGTCAAAGAATAAAGGGACAAGATCATCTACTCAGTAAATAATGGCTTCAAAGTATACTCAAATCTTTCTTAGGTAGGTTGCCATTATAACCACCTGTGTGATGATGACTTGCGTTACCGAATGGACTAACAGGACATAGCAATAATCTGATGAGATGCCCTGATGGGCATGGGATTTATTATGAGATTATTTCAAGTACCTAATTATCTAATGCCATTTCATACTCTCTCAAATATCAGAAATATCTACCTGGGTCTGATGGATCCTTACAGATGGAGCCTACAAGAAGAAATCTGTGACAAATGAAGACTAGGCAGGGCATCTTGCGGCATTTAGAACAACACCATACCCTCAAATAAATTATATCCCATTTTCTCTAAAGGTTAAAAGCTTCAGATACTTCCCCTTCTGTAGCACAAAATTAATAAAGGAAATCATCAAATTCTTTTCCTATTAAAAAAAAACCAAAACAGTTAGTGAAATCTTTCATTGTTACACTGAAAGAAAACAAGTTCCCAGCAAACTCCTGCTGATGCTCTTGTTTACTGGCGCATTGGAAAGGAACAGGCTGGGGATCACAAAACAGGTGAGAAACAACCAGACGGCAGTACCAGGATGCATGCTACAGTAATAGTTACAAACTATAGCTGCTCCTGAATGGACAGAAAGCAGGAGGTGACTTTGCTGTCACCAGGCCACAACAGCACGCTCTGTGTGATCTCAGACATGCTGCATTTGCACCCCTCAGGAACAGTCAAAAAAGAATGAGAATTTTCGAAACTCATTTTCTCCATTCTACCATATATAGAACATAAAAAGATTCTGGTAATGACGTAGTGGTCTGGGATATGATCTGTATTCTACCAGGAAAGAATTCGTAAATTTCCTGAAGAAATATGCAGTCATAGGACCAGAAGGCATATGTCCACTACTCCCTTCTAAATTACGTCCAAATAGACTGAAAACTTTCAGTCCAAAAGTCAGCAAAAAATGCTGAAAAAATGCAATGATTAGGTATATGGTATATAAAATACAGCTAATATTATTAAAATATCTACACAAAATTATCCACTACCAAACATCACATTCTATTACTTCACCAAGGACCAGACCTATTGCTCCTGCACAAACCAGAAAGTACATAAACATTTTCAGTTAAATGAATCACAATGGAATTAAGAACCAATAAAGACTGCAAGATCATAATGATATTACTCTGATATGTATGGATGCTATAATTTTTATTTCAATTATAACCAGTCTATTCATTACCATTGGGATACATGGATCAGAAAAAAAACCCGAGGTTTTGGCTGGATTTGTAGAACTATGCAGATCTGAAGCTAGTGAAACAGACTTGTACTCCTACTACACACTCCTCCAAGGATCATTTTTCAGATTACATCTCTATTGAAATGAGCCTGCTGGAATTACACTGAAAATAAAATAAATTAATACAGTTATATAAAAGATATAATTCCAATAAATTAAAATTGAAAATGGTACTTCAAGTTTTAAGTTTTAGGTAAAAGCTACCATGTGCTGGTCACATGAGATTTCATGGTTCCTTGCACACAACTGCATTCATGGGTTTCTAAATTTTATTTATCTAAAGAGATAAACATGCTTTCAGCTAACAGAAAATGAAGTGGGTATTAGGGGGAAAGGTAGTTGTGACAAACTGAAGAAATATTTGGGTCACACTGAAATATATTTTCCTATTCTAACCACCAGTCTTTAACCTTTGGGCTAATAAGTCACATGATGTTGAAAACCAATCTGGTTTTCAAAGGCAAACATTTGCCAGAAGTGATCCAACCTGCAAAAGGGTTCACGGTGAGAATGTCATTGAAATTTCTTACCAGACTCCAACGGCCAATAGCCTCAACCATCTATTAATACAAAAAAGTCAAGAGACAGGAGAAAGAGCCAGGCTGCCAATCCATCATCTAAAAATGCAGGAAAAGAATGGGATGGGAAGTTTTCAAAGAATAAAACTCCTTTCTTTTTTAATCCCTTCACTGTGCTCATCCAAGTAGAAACTCCTTCCTGTTTTCAGGGAATTGGCAAAAACCAGGGTACTTTCACAGAAGAGATGAAATTCACTCAGAAATAATTGTTTTCCCCCAGATTTCATCTAAGCATGACACAGAAGTTCTGAGATGTTCCTGAGTTCAATTAATCCCTGTGCAAAGAAAGCTTTGAATTTTCTTTTATCACTAGGTTTTTCCAAAGTTTCAACAACTTTCAAAGGGCAGAGGAGTACAATTTCAAGAGTTATATTTCATAAAGACTCAAGATCGGGTCAACGGTATCATAGTCTAAAGGTCAGCTGCACAGTTCCATGACTCAAATCATTTGGACTTTATTATCCTCCAAACCCAGGTGATCTTATGACAATTATGCATTACCTGTAAGAAAACGACTGCATCAGCACGTGACAACTTAAATCTTACTTCTTGCAGCTTTGAACTATTAAGTGAGGTAGTCAACAGTACCTATTCTTTACCTCTGAAACCCTACCTTTAGTCTAAGCTCAGTTACAACAAACAAAAAACCCATTTCACAAGATCCTCCAGTATCTTCTGGATACTCTTAGCAGTTTACTGACTATGATATTGTAATATATCTGTAAACAGCTATCCCTAGGGCAACTCTGAGACATTATTTTGTAAAGCACTTAGTCTTCCAAGTCAGCTTACCTTGTGGTATCAATATCTTCTGGAGTTGTATGTTCCATACTCAGTAAAACATTTTTACATTTCTTTAGAAGAGCTAAATTTTACTGTGGCTAAGGAGCCTCCAATAAAATTCTGCCAGTTTGGAGAGATTTTACACAGAATTCAGAAAAGCCTTCTGTATAAAAAGTTTCCAATTTGTAAATAAAGCAAGCTTGATACCTAAGCTGCACAAAGGTACTAAGACACATACACATTAAGGCATTTTCAGTCACATTGTTCTTAGTTTAACTTTCAGCATACTAGATGATCTTAAGGTCCTTTCCAACCCTAACTATTCTATGATTCTATATAAGAGTTAGATGGTAAACAATAAATTAATACAGCTTCATTTGTAGTATATTACATCTTTTCCTCTTATATACATATTCTAAGATTATATCCTTGCATATTCTCATTTATAAAATACTCTCCATAATCACCATGGAGACGTATATGATTATTTTACTCTTGGCAAAAAACCTAAACTTTCCCATATAGCATGAATATGTAAGCTCATTTACTACACGAAAGTCTCTTCAAAAACTCTTCAACCCAGCCTTACAGTATGTTTTGAATGCAAATTCAAAAATGTAATGAATTAAAAGACTTAGTGAAAAATTAAAAAGAAAACAAAACAAAACAAAAAACAAAAACCAAAATGAAACAAAACCCCTCAGAAAATTATCATAAATAAATTTTTAAAAAATCCTGAATATTCTAAGCCTGAGCTCAAAACAGTTTTATACTACAGCTCTGAGACAACAGCATCACAAAGGCGGAAGTATGGGTTTGAGGACCAGTGAACATTAAATTTTTTCCAATGTATCACAATTACAGGAACATCTGTGCTAAGCAACTTCATACCAAACTAATGTGAAAACTCAAGAAGTGTTCAAAAGTTCATTCTCATTTCTGTAAGAAGAAGGAAATATGTCTAGGACTACTGTCTAAAAATAGGGCTAAGAAATATGCTGCAGGAATTAACATCTTTCTGCAACACCCCAATTCCCTATTATTGTTGTAACAAAGTCTCATGATATTTGCAGCTAGATTAAAACAATCAATTATGATTTTTAGATCACTTTCATTTATTCAAAGAAGTTCCATTCCCCTCAAAATGTAAGTGAGGCATAAAATAGCTTTCTCATAGCACAAAACCACTCATTTCAATTGTGTGTGGAAAAGGTATGATAATGAGAGTGCAAAGGCAGAGATTTAAAAAGCAAAGAACAGGAAAATGTTTACAACATAAGAAGAGAGGAAGGACAGAAAACACAAGAAAAAACAAGAAGAGATAAAATAAAAACTGCAAAAATAAAATAGAGAAGGGGCAAAGGTAAAGGGATAAATTAAAGGGAAAAGACATCATCTGCTTCTGGCTAAAAGCTCCCCATCCATCGGACCACAGGACTAAATCCTTCCTCCTCCACACCTTGTTTATAATACATGATAGATGCCGACTACGATTTCTAGAGAATACAGTATTGCTTATGATGGTGGCAGGCCCAAAATAACTAGCTTACCTATTTTTCTTCGTTGTTCACTTACTGTGCAACCCTATAGAAGAACACTTTTGACTGGCAGTTGGATCAAAAGGGCTTGCGATCTTGATGGGGTGGCTTATACTGCCTGTTCAGATTCTTCAACTGAGATTAAGCCTTAACTATTATAAAAAGCCCCAAAACTGCTCAAACATTTAATCTAACTTCTGAATACAAGTTCCAAATTCTCACATCAACAACTTGTGATATACTTATTCTGCTGGTAAAAGCCACGATGGAAAATCTCGTGTTGCTACCATTCAAGTTGAAGTTACCCCTAGTCTTCTTGTCTGGTATTTTTCCAGCCATAAATTGGGACAAACTTGTGGATGCACTGTCAGAGAGATGGGCAATCCAAGATAATTTGCAATTCTTTATATTGACTCTTTCCCATAGTCCTTTATAGATATGCCATAGCCAATCAATACTACTACCCGATATTACAAACAGAAGTGTACAGCCTGAGACTCAGGATTCTAAAGCTGAGTCTGACCTCACCTAGGTCTTTCTCAAATAGATGAATTAAGGACAGGTTCACTTTTACGAAGAAGGAGCTAATGGAAGCTTACTTCGCAGTTCTCAATTACCCACAGAAAACCCTGGTATAGCAGTGAAAAAGCCACGTAAGTTAGAAGATAGAATAATACCCCACAGAGAGATGCCCAGAATAGAATTAAGAATATTTTGGCATCCAGGAAAGACCCTATTTTAAGACAGCATTCGTTTCATGTTGTTCACATAATTTCCTGTGATAAAAAAATCGCAGAAATAGCAAAAAATAAAGCCAGAAACTTTGCTATAATCATGAGCTGATGGGGGTCTATTACCTCTGATACTTAAATTAGAAATTATTAGCATTAAACAGCTGATACTTAGACTTCATGAAAATATTTCAGTGTTTCCCTCCAATTATCTTTTGTATCTTTAAGTCAATGATATAGACAGAGACAAAACAATTTTATCAGCTTATTTGCAACAGATGGCTAGAATGTCTCTTATTCTCTACATAAATAATAGAAACACCACATCCTGAATCAAGAAGGTGAGTCTACAACATTGGTTGGAGTCCATAGAAACTTTGCCAGTGAAATTTACGGGAAAAGTAGTGGTCGCTGCCTTAATTTGAGTCGATACGCATGTCCTAGAGAACTCGCCTCCACAGATTCTACCCATTGCTGCTATTCTACTGCAAGCCTGTCAGGGAACTAAAAGATATCAAAGTAATGCACTCTGCTGCAAAGATAAATGCCATTTTTATCTAGCGACTGTACTTCTCTTTTACCAGCAGCGTTTGGCAGCCACAAAGCAAACCAGATCAGGAAATTCATTCAGGCTGAAATTTAACCCTCTCTGTCCTTTCAGGTATCTTCTGCTGATTCAGATTGCCTTAGAAACACTACCACTAACACAAGAGAAGGGAGGGAGAATATGAAGCTTACCTCCACAGAAAGACAATAATGCTCCATTTCAGTGACAAAAGAATATGAACACGAAAATAGCCTTAGAGTATATCTATAATGACCAGAAAGTTTTGTTTAGAATTTCAAGTAATCAGCTTTCCACAATCAACTAGAGGCCATTTTTTTTGTTATAAATCTATGCTCTAAGTTATACTCATTAAGCAGCATACCTAGTAAAGAAATAAAACTGGTATTACAGTAAAGTAGCTAGCCAGTCAATTTTATGCCCCTAATGCTTCACAAAGTATCTTCAAGTAAGTGACTTAATATTAAACATTAACCCCTCCTCCTGTACATCTAGAAGAACCTGATCAGAGAGTATTGCACTCCGACAAAAAGAGAAACTGTAACTGAATCTGTAATCTTCCAATTCAGAGTGAGGATTCTGACAGGTACACTAAGAATGGAAGAAATAAGCAGGATAACACAACTTCACTGTATACTAGTTTTCTTGAATTTAACCCCTTGTTCTTATCAGCCAAATCAGGCTAAAGTAAGTCCACTGATAAATGGGTTTCACGACTGCACTGGAAGAGGACAGCTTAATGGAAATTGAAAATTAGGTGACTGATTTTGATCTCTAGGGAAGAAAATTCTCTGGCCTCATATCTTTTACGACAGGAGAAAAAAATAAAAAGAAACATTAGCAAAACTATCATCTGGTAGAACCACACAGCACAAATATCTACAATGAAACTTCGGTAAGGTCTACAATGAATGTACCAATACAGAACATATATTGATTAATTTTATCCTGAAAGACTGAATGTTATTAATCAATACTTCTTAAGTGTGTCTGGCTACCTATGTTTCCTTACTCATCTTCTTACTGTAGCAGAGCATAACAGAATTTCTAAACCTTCTGAGAGGCTAAGAAGAGAAAGAAAAGGTGTACTCAGCTTGATTCATTATTAAATATTCGGTGTGTAAATAATTCAAAATACTTTAGCTTGTTTCATTTTTATCAATTTATCTAGGTAAATTACCTAGTAAACAGGAGGCCATCAACCTAAATACACCTTTCCCTCCTTCTGCCTCAGCCTCTCAGCCTTTAGAAGTTTCATTATGCTCTCCTGCAACAAACCAGTAGAACTGACTCAGAATACTTGTTACAGAATTAGCAAGTTTTAGAAAAGTTAAGGATAGAGCGTATTCCTTGCATGTTGTGCTTGAATATTGATAATTACAGTTCCTTCAATGCACACCCCAATACAGGGAACAAAAAAAATAAATATTCTGAGCAGTACCAGACACTGCTGAGCCATCTTAAGTTCCCATCACACGTAGCTGTGACCTTCATGGAATAAATTAAGAATTCATAACTGCAGGATACTAAGAAAACTCTACAAGAGCAGGAAACACTTTACAGCCTTTGACAGAAGACCAGAAATCACAGAATGGTTGAGGTCAGAAGAGACCTGAGTATCTTCTCAGAGCTAGCAATCAAAATAAACACTTTCAATCTGTTTCTTCCTCTAATCCCCTGAAGGTCAGGCAGCCTTCCAGGATTCGTGGTTTCAGGTATATACATTCAACGACTTGCTATTTTTATCCTTTAAGTCCTCATTCTTTTACATAATTTTCTCCAGTCCTATATTCTGTCCTCCCATCAGTTATGTCAAATTCTGAGCACTTTAAATTGAGCAATACTTCAGTAATTAATCCTGAAAGTATAAGCTCGAGACATGCTTCTCGTAAGTATTTGTTTATAAAGAACTTTGTTCTGACTGAAGTCCACGATCAATCTGAACTCACCATTTTTTACCAATCTTAATCCAACACCAATAAAATTGCCACCTGCAACTGTCTGAAACAAAGCTGAGCAGCCCCAAGACTCACTGTTTCTTTGCAAGACAGGAGTCCTAGCTCCGCTTTGCTCTCTACAGTGACTGCCAAGGCTTCTGACCAAGCCAGTTATTTGTGGAAGACACACTCCCAGAATTAACATACATTTGATGGTGGATCTGTAACACTGGGACAGCTGAAGCAATCCTTATCTCCTGTGATCCTCATCTCCTTGCAGAAATAGATATGGCTTAACAGCTTGAAAATCAGTTTCTGGGTTTCTAGACTGCAACTCAACACTTTCACAGAAATCAAGAGCACCTGTATTTTAAACATTCTCATGGATTAGGCTGAAAGTTGTTAAGCTTCAGAAGTTGCTTGCAAACAACTTGACAGTCACAGCAACTACTGCAACAGCAGGGCAAAACATTTAAACTGGGATGCTTAAATGCAGTATTATCTTCAATGCAGTGTTAAATGATTAAAAGGCGGTGTTATCTGCCATCAGAAAAGTTACTTCCCAAAAAACTTGAAATGGTTGTTCCCAGTTAATTATGAGCAGGCATTTTCTCTCAGAAAACGTCCATTTTGCTTGTGCAACAGTTAATACATGTTAAACCTGAATACAGTTCACACGGAAAAAGGCTATTCAAAAATGCTATTCACATGTAACTACTTCAAAAACAGCCTCTAAATGCTTCAAAACAAACAGGATAATTCAAGGCATTCCTCCTCCTAGTGTCTGTGATCAGAACAAAATATTCTATCCTTCAAAGAAGCTAAAAACAGAAATACAAATCCAGCTATCCTTGGTTAATGGGTAATTCAATTAAAGTTTCGCAGCAATTTTAAGCATATTGTTCAAAAACGCATTTTTCTCCGTAACTGGCAAGTATCCTGAATCTTCTTTAGGTTTCTAGATGCACAAGAAATCAGTTTAAAACTGTGTACCATTACTTGCTGGGAATTAGCTCAATTTGAACAAAAGCAGCATATGTTTCTCAAGAAGCAAGGTAAATTTTAGTGAATAAAAATGCAAATATGCATTTTAACAGCCTTGAATTTATTAATCTGATAGGTTTAATTTCCATTTTCCTGCATCAGCTTTATTTATAAAGTGTCATGCCCTATAAATATGCTGTTATTTTCTATAGTCAAGCACCCTCTTAACAAATCTTCTCATTAATATGTAAATTTAAAGTCAATCGGTCTTCTCCCTGACAGCGCCATGAATTCCTAGTGCACTATATAATCGGCTTTGACTTTGCATCCACTATTTATCATCAAAGATGTCAGTTAGAAAAATTATGGAAAATGCACTGCAATTGATATGATTGCAGTCTACTTTGTCAACACTTAATTGTTCCTCAAATCATACATTTACATATAAACAGCCTAAATACTGATCCATAATGATGCAAATAAACTAAATTAAAAATCTCTTCTACTGCACAAGATGCCCTGCTGTCTGACAAGTTCATTTAAGAAGCTATTGACAATGGCATGTATTTCAACTAGCCCCAGAAAAAAAAACAACTGCTAATTTAATTGCTGAGTAGGTAGTCTAAATTTTGCCCTGAGGTTCATGAAAGTGGAAATAAAATGTTATTAACACTATATATTAATACTTTGAACATGCCCATAGCAGTGGGGTTGGAATTTCATGATCTTAAGGTCCTTTCCAACCCTAAGTATTCTACGATTCTATACCACTGATGACCAATTTTAGGTTGACACAGGCAGTATTGTTACACAAGCCTTTTACATTCCTCAAGTAGAAGCCACAGTAACAACTGTCATCCATCCAGTTTCAGTGGAAAAAAAAAAAAGGTACATTAGAGCCTTAAAGAAACCTAATCCCATCAAGACCTCCAACCTCTAATTCCAAGACAGGTCATTCTCCACTTCTACTCTTCCTTTGTCCAGTCACTGACTAGAACTGGCTTAAACCAATTGTGAAACTGTAGCTTTAGGTAAAGAAAATTATCAATTTTGATTCTGTATAAAGGTCAGAAAGAAGAATTCAAGTTACTTTCTTTCAATAAACAACATGTAACAAACACTGCCTCAAAGATGTTAAGAAAACATAGTAATTAAGTTTCTCTACCTAAAAACACTTCCCTTATATTTTACAATCTGCATGAAATACATGACAGATTATAGCCTGGAAAGAGAATTCTCATGTTCTGAAATAAAGTGGATGTCTTCAGTTACTGAAGCCTCAGAGAGATAAGACTTATGCATTTAATACCTATTTTAACTAAAATCTGTATAAAAATGCATCTTGAAAGTCTAAGCATCCAACAAATAATTCAGAAATGCAAGCACACAATTGTAATCTGAAAAAGTCATAAACTTACCTTCCACGGGCTTACAAACTGTGTACGTGCATATCGAGTTAACATGTGGATTATAACAACTTGACCCCACTCTTCCACGTCAATTAACAAGTTACAGAGCTTTCTGTAGTTCTTGTGAATCAGATCTATTCTATCTGGACACACTTCCTCAAATGCCATTACAACGCTCCCAGCCACCAGCTAGAAAACAAAATATAAATAGGTCATTGTTCTACAGATCTTTCACAAGTAAGAATCAGAACTAATATTAGCAATTCTCAGCAATTTCAAATTGTTTCTATTCAGTGAAAACAAACAACAACAACAAACCTGAGCTCAGATAAATGGTATCTTACTTAAAACAGAATTGGAGTAAGTTTATTAGAACAGAGAAAACATTTGCTGTTTCTATTACACACATAAATCTTAGTTCCCAGTCCTGCAGACACAGTGCAATGTAAGCATAATTTTTTTTCTTTCAGTTATAGTTTCCAAATAAATTATCAGAGAACCTGCAATTAACTCAGAAGTAACAGGAAACAACAAGAAGTATAATACAGTGATATGTCCAACAAGGTCTATTGGGCTTCTGTTATCAACATGGGCATGATCAAACCTAAGAGGAGGCAAGTGAAGTTTCCCAGCACTACTGGAATGCAAACTTCTCTCTCAATACAGCCAAATTAACAGTCATACGAAATTTTAACTTTAGGGTTTCATGAATACACTTCAGAGGGAAAAAAAAATTAATAATAAAAAAGGCATAAACACAAGCAATACAATGGAGAGATATTAATACTTTTCCTCAAAGCACACAACCAGAATTGGATCATTTATGCCCTCCTACATCCTCATGCAATTCTTTGCCTCTATAAGAAATAAATACATATACACAAAGATCCTCATACTGTGACTTTTATAAAATCAGCTTTGTTTTCAAGAGAAAATTAAATAGATTCTCAGCATTATAACAGCTCAAGACTTACTAAAACCTTCTGATACAGTATTTTCTTTTATAAATAAAGGAAACATATATTGAGGTTACGGCTAAAATTTTGGCAGCAGGTTACCTTGACTGTGGGAAAACCTCAAAAGCTGACCGTGCCTTGTGAGGACATGCCATTGTGTGACTGAAATTACTGTTCTTTCTCTTTTAATTGCTTTAATTAAGATTTATTTTGTTGCAGAATACATGTTCAGTCAAATAACTAAAATGGTAACACTTTATATGAAGCAGCTGATATGCATGCAGTTAGCATGCATGCAGTATATCCTTCTAGCAGCAAATTAATATCATATTCTATCTGAGCACTGGGGATCTGCGTATCAACCTCTAAAATTTCCCCAATGACTTAAAGTAAGCAATTAAATAGGAGTGCAGTTTATTGAAATGGTACTTTTTGAGAAATATTAAATACAATGATATTCATATGTTACATTTTTCTCCCTGTATTTGGCTGACATTTGGTTTATTAGTATGCACCCAACATTACAATTGAAAGAAAACAGCTCAGAATATAGTCTTGTTATTATGCTAAACAAGTTTCAGGCTCTGTGGGGATTTTATGAATTACCAATAAGAATAAACGTGAAGTTGCATTTATTGTCTCCAGCCCTGTCCACATACTGGTACCTGCTGGTCCCAGCAAGGATACAACTCATTCCAGGGAGCAAAATTTGATTATTTGATAGAGCTAAATAAAACACAGTTTGCATCTAAAATAATTTACCATTTTTTGTGTATCCTGAAAGCAATAGCTCTTTTTTTCATCTTGTACTAAGTTTCTTCTTAATAACATGCTGCAATAAACTATTCTGCAATTCAAAACTGCTGCAAGTTGATGCTTAGGTATTATTTCAAAGCTCAGCAGAAGACAGTGGTTAACTCCAGGCAAATTGCTATCAGTCCTGAGTAGGTATTCCATTAAGCCAGATAAGCTGAGGGCAAAAGAGAAGAGTGGCAAGAGTTCTACGTTGGAACTCTCTTGCAGCAAAACAATTTTATCAGAATGCAAACCTCTGAACTACTGTTAAAGCCAGCTTGCAGAGGACAGTGTGACAGACCTGAAGTTCTGTAAGAAAGCGATGACACTTTCAAACCAGAGAGACTTTTTTCAGACCAGTGTCCCATAAACTTTACTGTGGATAGTCTACTCTTTAACGCTACAAGACAGGACAGGGTCTCTTGCTGGGTTTGACATAACAAGAGGAGAAAAGGAGAGAGGGAAAGAGAAGAAGTGAGGGTGGAGAGACTAACACACAGAGATCAATACATGACTATAAGATCAGCCACAGCTTAATATTTAAAAATACCCTTCAGTTGTTAAGGATGACATAAATTATGCTGTCTGACTGTAGTTCTGGAGGGGATACTCTTGCCTTTTACTGCTACTAGTACTGCACACACATTTTTGCTGTGTTTCTCTTTCATTTGGACATGATATAGCTTGAAAGCTGAGATAAAATAATACATATAACACCAGTTTAGATCTTTCAAAACTGAGCAGATATTCTGTGGATAGCACTTGCTTTTTAAAAGTTCAGTTACTATGAGTAAAAACAAATCTACTGCAAAAAAATAGTTATACTATAAAACAGGAATTATGAATAATTACTTATTTCTGTACACATGGATCACCTATTCAAATTTAGAATGAAAATGCTGTCACTTGTGAATGCTTAAAAGACATTAATAAAAATTTGAACACAAAACCTATGAAATGCAAGAGGTGCACTGGATGAACAAGCATTTTATTCCTGTGGCAAGTCCCTAGATTTACAAGTTAATGCAGGAAATGCCATGCACCACAAGACTATTTAACATCTCATATCTCTTCCTCATTATTGCATTTTCAAAAATTAGGCTTTTCACTTGAAAGGAGTGAAAAAAAAAAAAAAAAAAAAAGAAGAGAAAATGTACTGGTAGCTGGAGGATTTACCTGAGAAAATTTCCTAATGCTTTCTTAATAAGATACTATTTTCTAGTTGACACTGCTTCCCCTGTAGTACGATCCTACTATACATCTAAGCATCAGAGGAACAGCTAATAATCTTTGTTTACTGAATGCTCAACATTCCATAAAAATATTTAGAATTAGAACAAAATGATCCAATCAGAATATAAAACCAAAAGATATTGGTTTCCAAAAAACAGTCAGTTAATTTCCATCTCGCTGTGTCAATAGTAGCTTTTTGTATAAGGAGAAAATATAAATCACTCCAACAAAACTAGCAATGAGCTCATCAAATTCAAATGCTGCTTTCCATTTATGTATTTTTTATATTAAAGCAATAAACATGGTTCATTTGTCTTTCACTGGTTGCCACGTTTTTCTGTGCTGTTGCTATGAACTTCAGCCATTAGCTGTGCTCCGAGGTAAACTATATGAGCCATCAACAAAAGTGACACCCAATCTATGGAGTTCATATTTTCTCCAGATTATCTATGCTAGTTGACAAGCTGGTAATGAAAAAAATCACACTAAGCAAATGGTTCCTCTAATAACAATAAATTTTCTATAAAATTATGAAGGGTACAAAACGTTTCCTTGCATCTATTTTGTCATGAATTATAATTAACGCTGCAAAAACCTGAGAGTGCTGGGTCATCACAAGAAGTGCATCGAGGTTTGATTGATAATACAGTGCAAGTTGGCCTATGCTGCCAAGATTCTTCTCTCTCAAATTAATGGCCACCCCACCTGCCCTAATCATACAGCCCAAATGATATTCCCCTTCTTATTTCAATTTTCTGGAGGCAAGGAAACTGGAAAAGATCAGTCATTTATCTTCTAATAGCTGGATAATAGATCTATCACAATAAAACATCTGCACAAACTAGGTAATTTTTTTTCCCACAAAAGTGAAGCTTTTACCAACATTAAATCAATAAGTTAAGAAAATGTGGTCCTATTCACATATCTGGATTCCAAACCAAAATATTAAGTTATTAACAGAAGCCTCCTGTTAAAAAGTAGAAGCTTAGCATTCTTTTCCCATTATCCCCAAATACACTGCTTTTGTTTAAAAGATCAAAATCTTCATTGCAAAGCCATCACCAATTCCTGAGATCATTTTTTAATCTAAGAGGCCTCACTTGGCAGCCTGCAAAAGAAATCTCAGTACTCACACAGTTGTGTAAAGACTTCTCACCCCAAAACCAGAATATTAAGTTGCATCTGTTGTATTTAGAAGTAAATTATCACAGCAGAAGAGAATAATAAATTTATTTAAATATTAGTAGTCCAACGTGATTAAGACACTCTCAAAGGAAAAAATACTATTTAAGCAGAGGCTAAAGGAAAATTTAGCCTTTAGAAAAAAGTGTAAATCTGAATTAGCAATAAAGAGATTCCATGCAGTAAGCTAATTTACCATTGTCAGTTCCCACAAAACTCGCCTCTATCCCTTCCAATATTACTTCATAACAGACATTTCTGGGGACACACCATCAGGAAATACATACTTGGGAACCAGTGCGCATCTGCTAAGTCTGGCCAACATATTCTGAAATTTCTCTCTAACAATCTTCTGTCATAGAAGACTTCAAAAGCAGCACGGCACTCTGTGTATTACCTGGTCCCAGAACAGGAGCTGTAATAACAACAGCTATAATACCCAGTTAAACCCGGATGGGGCTGAAAATAATTCTATCACGGAGCCCATGCCCTTAAATTTTCTTACAAACATCACAAAGCATTCCTTCTAGCAGAGGTATCTGCCTCCCCCCCAGATAAAATCAGATCAAAGTTAAAGACTGAAAACTGCAATAAATTTGGACATTTTTAGTAAGCCGAGCATCTACACAAATACATGACAGCTCCAGGACTGTATTCTGCCCTTTCTTTTTAGGTGCAACTTTAGATACACTTTGTTACACTACCTTATTTTGGTTGATGAAGTTCTTTTCGCTCTACAGGTTCCAAAAACAGGCATGACTCATTTTCAATACCAACTTTTTTTTTTTATTTTAACTTCTGTAATGAAGTTACATTAATGGATTTTTATTGTTGTTTATATACAGTTGTAAAATCCATAAGCTACAAACACAATGCAGTTCTACAGTATTTCACTGCATTTCAAAAGCAACTTATGCAACAAAACCTCCCTTAAACTCTATGCCCCAAAGCTGGATCATCAGGCTTGTTAAATTAATCAAAAAATAGCATCAGAGTGAAGCAATACAGAATGAACCGAAAAGAAAAAGTGAACTAGGTTCCGCTAAAATATCCAATTACACCATCACACATGACTATGTAACCAGCTATATGACTTTCAGAAAAAATCATTTTAGCATAAAACACATACATGCTTTTATCTGCTTTTCTACCTAAAATCATGTCAGCTGCTCAATTACCTAGAATTACTTGAAAAATAAAAGGAGCAGGCATCCATGCTCTGGTATCTGCTTATCAAAGTCTGAGGTACTTTTTTCTGTAAAGCAATGGTAAAAACATAGCTAGGAGTTTCTTAAGCCTTTATAATGAACATACTTGTAAACATCTTCTTTGTTTAAAAATACAATACACTAGCACAAAAAACACACTTTGTTGATACACTCTAATTCCCAGTTAGCTACCCTTGAGATATGTCAACGACAGTATGCACTTGATAATTTTGCATCTTAGATTAACTGAGAGCTTGGCTTTTAATTGAATCTTCATGTTAAGTCACTTAAGGAGTAGAGTGATCTTTCATTTACCTTACCAGAAATGTTAACGAACTGCTGGGTTAAGGTCAGATCTCATCTTATTTTAAGTTCTGCTTACCTCAACTTACATCAAAATTTACTAATGACTGAGACCTAAAAAATGAACATATTTTGTTCATTCTGATGAAACGGCTTCATTTTACTGTATTAAAATTATCATCCAGGCAGTTTCTTGCTAATTCAAATGTAAAACTACTCTAATTTAAATACAATGTGCCTTTTCTCTGCAACAGAAACTGCATCAATAATCCACAATCCCATGTCCTCTCTGAAAAAAACGAAAGAAACCAAAACCTGGTTGACATAAATCTAAAAGCATCTGCATTTAGTAGTCACCCTATTTCACCTTAATGCAGAGATTATGCCCAAGTTTCAAAAACCCTGCTTGAAGTTAAACTGTTAGAGAAAGTAAACAAATTACGAGTAAAAAATAACTTTCATTACATCTAAAACTCAAGCATCACTTGGACAACATTCAAACGTCCTATACATCCTCAATATTCATAATTACGCTCTTCCTCCAGGCATGTTTAAAATGGAATAAAAAACCACAACCACAGCCATCACCACCAAAACAAACAAACAAACAACCCCACCATCCAAAACCAACCAACCGAAATACGAAATTACAAATAAAAAATTAAATTGTGGATTCCCCCACACCCAGTTAATACATACAATGCATTATGGCTTGCCTAGGGATTATTAGCCATAATAATAACAACAACAACAACACAGAAATGCTAGAAGTAACCTGACACTTCCATCAGGGGAAAGAAAGGTGGAGAGTCACTGATGACCAACAACTCCCAACATCACTACAATTTCCCACATTCTGGTAAGGACACTATAGAAGGAAAACATCGTAACTTCCCCAACAAACAGATCTGCTGACATAAGATTAAAACTATCAGCTGATGACAACTAATGCGATGTAATGGAACAGCTTCTGGGCATATAAATTGAAGGAATCCAGAGATTAGTGTCAAATAAACACTTGTGGTCCCAGTTTCACCCTAGAAATTCCAGGCCATTTCACTACCAAAACAGCCAACACAGGATGCAAAAACCAAGAATCAAACACAGGCACTTGATGAGGGCATGACAAAATGCTGTCGGTTTACAGGTCAGATCCATTTCTAGAATTCCTATGGCAACAAACCCAACTTAACTTTATTTACATAGGCTGCAAAATATATTCTAAAAGCCTTTGTTTTTATGTATGTAACGGATCTTTTTCTTTTCTGCTAAGTGCATAAAATTGTGCTTCCCTTAGAGAATACAGAATGGTAGCTAAAACTAATATGACTTTTGCAAGAGAAGCTTAAATAAGACTTAAAAAGTAGGCAGCTCAAGGCTATACAGCCTACATGCGCACACACCCGTACATAAGGACGACCCCCGTAAGAACCTGCATCTGCTTCCATTTTAAAAGCTAAAAGTAGCTACAAGTGACACTCTGTTCCCTCCACTATAAGCAAATTCCTACGTTCTCCATTTTAAGGCAAAGAATAAGTTTATTCAAATTACAGTTACCAGGTAATAAAACATTCATGCACTATGCACTCTCTGTTAGTAAATGTGGAGGTTTTCTTGGAACAGTCAGCAGAACATGACAAAGCATAACTATCTAAGATAAAGTTTTCCTGTGCTAGACTGGCTGTCAAAAAAACTATAAAGGATTAAAGACAGACCTATCCCCTTTAGATCACCACAGGCTGTGGAGTCTGGCATGAAAGAGCACATATTAATACTTAGTTTTTAATCAGAGAGACTTGAAAAGAGATTTGTAGGGTTCATTTCTGGAATCATAATGAGATGTCTCAGCCCAGGCTGGAATCAGGTCTTGCTAGGGAACAGACCAAGAGGAATTAGGGAGAGGAAAAAGTTGCAGCAGTTAACCACATTATATCTCCAAAGAGGTCCAGAAGACACAATCCTAGACCATCATTCTTAGCCTCCTGAATGTGCTGACAAAACAGCATATCTTTGACTACTGCTTCAGTTGGTATCTTTATAAATATAGTGTCCATTATTCACTGTCACAGAGGCACTAGAATTGTGGCACATACTAAGCAATAAACGTTAATCCCCTTATAAATAACTCCAAGTGCCAGTATCAGTGTGCAAGGGAAAAAGAAGATCCAAACCTACTCCATATTTTTTTTTCTCCAGCATTTTGTCACAGTATATGTGTAAGCTACCATTTCACAGACTCATAGCCTAGTTAGTTGTTGGATAACTTACTGTTTACCATAAGCAATAGGGACTAAGGAACATAATGAAAACATAGCGATTTTATTTTCCTGTCATCAGCAATAAAAAGTAACAAAGGTAGCTTCTTAGCCCTTTATGCCTCCACAGGTATAAAGAATCTAATCTCACATTCACAGATTGCATGCACACCAAGAGCATGAACCACAAAAAGAAAACACACAAAGAACCACTGGGGGGCAACTCCACAGAAGTACAAAGGCCTCTGACAAATGAGTACAGGTCAAGCATAGATGCAGTCAGGAGAGCTAACTAACTGATTTACCATCTGCTGAGCCTTTAAGCTCCAGCACTGTCCTTCAGTAACCCTTCCGTGGAAGCTGCAAAACATATTTTAGAGAACAACACCCACCATTCAGGTCCTGAACACCTGGACCCTGCTAGAATGATACACATTCCTGTGTGTTACAAAAACACTTGGCAAATAAGAGATGAAGGAACATGCTATCTGGTATGTAGTGATATGTTCATTTACCCAAAAAGGATTACATTCACTAAATCAGTAATTTGAACAACAAGTAATTTGAACAATTCTATTTTCTGTCTCAAGTATCTTCAATTCCTTGCTCAATTACCTTTCTGACTTAGAGAACTTATTCATATGGTGCAGGAATAAAAATAAAGTGTATGAGTATCACAGACCTCCAAGAGTTCATGCGAAAACTCTGTACCTACATAGGGCAGGCAAAATATGACAGGAGTGTTAAATTTACCGAAATTGACCAAGTACATTAGTTTTACTTAGCAGATTGGAAGTGGTGACATTTGCAAGAACAAACAAGCACACAGAAGTACCATTGTTTAACAGCTGTACACACTACAAGGCAGACTGACATCATCAGGCATACTGCGCACCATACAGAAGTAATTTATTCTTACAGTGTCACAAATTGAAATGATCTAGCCGACTTTCCAATGAGAAAGTGGGAATGAAAATTTATACACAGACACCAATTCATATAATCACATAACTTCCATTTTCAAAATTGAGTTTAAAGAAGTATACATAAAAAAAACTTGCTAACAAGAACAAATTAATACACAAGTAAAATTATCAGTCTTATTAAAGGAGATGGTCACTATTACAGTCATAGTCTAATGCAAAAATACACATTGATACTTCTAATTAAAATCATACAAAAACAACATCACCATTAGGGAAGTGCAGAATGTACTGCTGAATGACAGCCTCGGGAGTAAACTCTTTGAAGTACATGCGTATGCAACAGCATACTGGTTCTTACCGTACTTCTGTCTCTCAAGAGCTTTTCTATCACTTCAATTAACATTTCCTTTTGCTCTGGATCAAGACTAGAAGGAAAAATAAGAATTTTTTTTACTCATTTGGTGAGACATATCCAAAATTGAAAGAGGTTATGTTTGTTGACCTTCAGACACAAGCTGGTAACCAAGTGTATTGAAGAAACCACTTCCAGAAAAATCAAGGATTCCAAAGAACTGAATGTAAATGAGTTTGACTGAAAATAAAGTTAATCATAAAATGTAGAACTGAAGGAGTATAAAATTGAATTACAGTTTGTCTTTATATTATACCACTTGTGTGTTCTCTAAGAATCTTAATACTTAAAACTCATTAAAGTGTTAGGATTTACATGTTTTAGACAAGAAAGAAAACATTATTGGAATAAAAATAAAAGAATAGGCTAAAGAGCTCAGAGTGATCTGCTCCCATTACAGCATCTACCAATAAGAGTATGGAATATTAATACTAGTGAGGGAGCTTTTTTAAAAGTCCTTTTCAAAATCTCACTGCAAATAGGTGCAAGTATGTGGTAGAGTTTTCTATTGATAGACAGAAGATACTAATAGCTTTGAAAATGCTCTCTAAGTGAAATAAGCAAGAAGTCTGGCATTTTCAATGATAAAATTACTCCGAAGTACCTGGCAATGTTGACTGCACTGGACACAAATGTCACTGTTCACACTATGCCCAAAATCTTTTCTGTTTGATATGTAAGTTTCCTGCTGTTAAGATTGATTGAACCACAAATGAACAACCTCTTCCAGGTTAGACATCCATCCATACACCATGACACTAAATGCAACAAAGACTGGAGTATCGAACTTGCATCCAGAAGTCGGAATGGACCACTAACTGAGCTAGTAAAGAAGTCATGGAAACCAAAAAATAAGTGAAGCAGACAGGCACTATTAAACTGTTACTTCTTACTCAAATTACTTATTACTGTTACTTATTACTCAAATGCTTGCACAAGATGGAGTAGCTAAGATGTAGGAGACTATATGAACTGCCGAATGACCTTCATACTGAAAATCCATCCCTTCCAGAATTCTGATTTTGACTAACCTCAGAGTCTTCAAAAATTACTTGCCCAAGCAGGCCAAAAGACAGCTTTGCCACAATCTGTATCACTGAACTGTGGAGCTACCAGCCATGAGCCTTATTGAAACATCTGCTAAAACTCTTTATTAAAGACTCTTGTTTGCAGGGAAGCCTACTGGACCTGCCTGTGGACAGGTTTTAATTTGACAGCTTCTTCACTAGTTCCCAGTACTGCTGCTTCCTTGAGTGATGCAAAAAGCCATACCCAATCTCCCTCTCCCTCGGTCCTGCAGTAAACCAGTGATATCAGATGGCATTTGTATGAGTAAATTTTGAAAATATGACAATAGAAGTTCACAAGCTTTCTATAAGTAGTTCTAAAATCCTACCACCAAGGACACAATTGCCAGTTACATCTTCACTCTTAAGTAACTATGAACCTTACCATAGTCCAGCTAAGGCAGAATTTGCAGCTATAACAATTTGAAAACTAAGCTGAGAGGGGGAAGATGTAGATAAGATAGTATTCTTCATCATGAGGGAGTTGAGAGAGTGGAACAGGGTCCCCAGAGAAGCTGCGGATGCCCCATCCTGGGAAGCGTTCAAGGCCAGGCTGGATGGCAATTTAAGCATCCTGGTCTAGTGGAAGGTGTCCCGGCCCACGGCAGGGTGGTTGGAACTCAGTGATCTTAAGGTCCCTTCCAACCCTAACCATTCTACGATTCTATGATTTGTCACCTGTGCTGCAAACTACAGCAAATACCATCAGGATGAAAAATACACAGAAATCTTCAATTCTTAGTAGACCTATCAAAATAGTTGCTACACAGATGACAATAACTGTCATATTAAAACTGAAAGATGGTGCATCAGTTTCTTTTTTAATGTTTTAACAGTTATCCCGTTATTCTAGCAGGACATTTGCCTGGATTCCAACCAAATTGAGCAACAGAATGTCTACAGACACTTTATAAGACCTGATACAGCTGAGACATGCCAACCCCACCTTATGCTTTAATAAACATAGCCTACAACTATCTTAAAATTGCTTTCCAGTATTTGTCAGAACCACTTACCTGTACAGCTTTTGGATTGCATGAGCTGCGTTCTTCCTCACATAAGGAGATAAATCAGAAGAGGCTTCCTTAATAGCAAGCATCATAATAGGAACAATAATTGGGACACGGATACTGGATAAAACTCTCAAAGCACTTGCACGGATTAACTGATTAGGATCCTAAAGAATGGAAGAGGAGGAGGGAAATAAGATAGTGCAGAAATGCATCATTAAATTCTCTGCAGTGTTTACACTAATTACTGGCTGCATATGAAAGCATGTAAATCTATCTGACTACCAGGCTTACAAGTGAAATATAGTACTAGTAAAATATGACAAATTTCACACAAGAAACTTCCAACAACCAAAAAAAGTAAAAGAAATTAAGAAAAAAAAACAGTGAAACACTATGAAAATTTGGAAACCTGGCAAAGGAAAACATTAACATTCACTCTCTCAAGCACAATATGGGAATAATGGATAAAAAAGTACTAACATTTTATTTAATGATCTGATACATTTTCTGCAATCCAAGTGAAATTCAGATTCTTTGGAAAATACAACTAGCTCTCTTTTATTACTTAAAATATAAGAATTGTCCAATGAAAATGTGATTCGGTTGCAACATAAGCATTCAAGTTCTTCACAACATGTCCACTTTATGTTATACGGCAGGAAATAAATAGAAGCCAGTGAGAAAATTAATTTTAAGCTAAATATTTTGAGACTTCTACTTCTTACTATTCCTTCTTTCATCCCAGTACTTGCTCCTTTAGAAAATGCTAGGGTTAGCCTGGAAATCCAGTAACAGCACAGAAATCTCTATTTGGATGAACTGTAAGGTAAATCTCGTCTGTTAATCATGGGCTTGGGGCACAAACCAAAATGTTGCTTAATCAAACACCAAATCCTCTAAAATCTAACAAACCAAAATTACAGCAGCATTAATTCAGTGTACTGTCTGCCAAAATAGCACTTCCCAGAGAACATTTCTTACATTCTCATAATTAGTATTAGTTCGTCTAACCTCCCAGAATTCCTACATATTAGCAGCTTCTGAGTAGTATCTGGATGGTAAAAGCCCTTTATTTGACAGTTCTGGAAAAATAAAATTGTTCCTACCAGAGTTTGCAAAGCTCATCTCCTGTCACACAAGTTCAAAATAAACTAAAAATTTCTAAATAGTGAAAAATATGCCACACACAGAGCTGCACTACAATCTTCATCACATACCCAGAAACAAGATGTTACAAAAAGAAATGAAAGGAGAGAACTAATTACATCTGGCTATCTTCCACAGCAGGCATAGTAATTTCCTTAGTCACCAAAAATCTCCGCTAGCTTGGAGTCTACCTCTTTACCACACCACCACTTCTTTTTGAGTTACTCAGCCACAACATTTGACCTACTTCCTATACATACATTTTTCCCACTATCCACAGCTCTTCAAAAAGTTAAGCCATGAGAAGTATTCATTGTATACATATCTCATGAAAAACATACAATACAAAGTCACTTGAATTTTAGTTTTTCATGGCAGTCACAGTAAAGGTAGTATCCATGACACTGAGAAAAAAGCTGGAAGGAAAGGGGTAAAAAGCTCTCTAGTCAGTTGTGGGATGCTCCTACAGCCGCATATCTGGTGCTCTGATTGCAGCATTTTCCAGCAAGACCCAAGGTCTGGGTATGCAACATGACAGAAATTCATTATGAACCTAGAGTAGCTTTACAAGTAGAGTACAAGAAAAAATAAAATCCCAAACCCTCTCTTATAATAAAAATCGGCCAAGTTTATGGACAGAGACTTAGTAAGCATTTTCTCCAAGGTCTCACTCCAGAAGTAATCCTTATCTTCATTTTCTAATCCCTTTTCCCACTGTGATATGAATTTGAGAGAAGCAACACAAAATGCAAAAGAAACACAAATGGTTCAGGGTAACAACGGGGTCTTCTTTCTACATATATAAGCTACCTTGTAAAGAAGGCATTCCAGAAATTAAATAGGTACATGAATTTGAGAGCACCAATTTGCTGCTTTTCTTTATTGAATAAATTTTAGTTTGTGCAGGTTCAATGAGGTTTCAGGCAACACAGAAAACTTCATCAATGACATATCTTAAAAGTACTTTACCAGATGCAGATATTTACATGCTTTATTTTACCATACTACACTTAAACAGATACATTTATTTTTGTGATACCAGCTCAGAATTCTCTATGAAATGTTGTTTGGTAGCCACTCACTTTTAAAGCACGTTGGAAAGTACTGATGGACAGTAATGCTAGATCTTGCTGTTCCTCTGCATAACGCATCAGATAAACATACACAAGCTTCTTTATCTGAAAAGAAAAGCACAGTGAACATAATTATGAGAAAGTTGTAGAATTCTGTAAAACTAAGTCCTAGATTACACATTTTCATCAAGATTTTCTGCTTTAAATGAAGACTTAACATGTCACTGGAGTACTCACATACTTCTCACATGTTAAGATTTTCTGTAATCCTTTGAACAGAAACTCCCTCAGATGCTGCAATATTACCTGATTAATGATACAAACAGATGAAGGCTAATAATGTACTGCTTTATATTATCAACTAGTAAATAAAGACTTGAATAATTTAAGAAGCTGACATGTGGCAACTGGCACCTGAGCATTCCTCAAGGATTTTTTCTTATGGAAGACAGGTTGAACTGCAATAGGAAAGGATTTCAACAAGCCCAATCTATTTTACCCTGAAACTCAAAATTGATTACTTTAATACATTTGTAAGAGAATTTAACTTCCAGCTGAAGTGTGGTAACTTATACTATTTAAATCAGATTAAAAGAGCACTTCTGACCACACCTCAGACAAAATCAAACGATATCAGATCCAGCTTTGCCTGACTACAAACATTCAAAAGATACAGCCAATACACGCATACAACAAAGGATGAGAAAGCCTCAGTATGATTTTGGGGGAGGAGGGTATTCAATTTACTTCACTTTACCCCCTCACAGCTACCGTATGCCCAGGAAGCAGTGAAAACATTTTTTACCTTCGAGTTGCAAACCAACTATTGGGGTCTATAATGGAAAATTCTGAAAGACCCTCAACTACAGCTGTGCTATAATTACTGTCACTATCAGAAGATGTATCTTTGTGCCAATTCTGGCAAAAAGAGTAATATTAAATCACAGAAGGTTACACCATACTAAATTATTTGTTGTTCAGCTATAGACAAGCAACAATCAACATTGACCACAAGAGGCCTACGCACTGAATGACTGCAGGTGTGCTAAGAAAGCCTCCTTTCCTTGAAACCACTCTGTGACTAGAAATGGAAGCACTTAGAGCTTCGTGACTACGCTACTCTTTTACCATTTACCTTCATTCAATGTTAAAATGCTCCGTTCTATAAAATTAATCATAACAGGGGCACATTAGGACTGAGGAACACAGGCAGATTTGTTTAATTAGTTTATCAATATAAGCACATCAAACTCCATGAGTTATCGACCAAGACTTATTTTTGTTCTATACTACCAATTGTTTATTAGGTCACTTTTTGTATCCTTACCATCCGTGACATGATGCATATAATTAAGCTAAGGTCAGTGTGTACTTATAAAAACAAAAAAATCACAAGGTACTTCTGTAAACAATAAGATGCCCTTTGCTTCCCTCAAAACAAACAAACGTGTTCTACTGCTTCTTCACCTCCATTTCCCTGTATCAGAGCATTCATTCTTGAT
Source organism: Psilopsiagon aurifrons (assembly GCA_025447955.1). Classification (NCBI taxonomy): domain Eukaryota; kingdom Metazoa; phylum Chordata; class Aves; order Psittaciformes; family Psittacidae; genus Psilopsiagon; species Psilopsiagon aurifrons. The sequence continues at coordinate 7,208 of JAOEHY010006514.1, read as the reverse complement.
TAAAAAAAATAAAAAAATAAAAAAAAACCAAAACCCACAAACCAAACCAAAACCAAAAAACACACTCAAAAAAAAAAAAAAAGAAAGGGTCAAAAGCAAAACAACAAAACCAAACAGAAGCCATTTCTGGGCAGGAAAGACAATTAGATACAAAGTCACTCAGATGAACTTCAGTATTTTATGCTTGTGCATTGTAGCAACTTGTACAGACAGATTTGCATATGAATTCTTAAGGAGGCTTAGCAAAACACACTCAGAAAACAGCGTCAATATCAATGCACTAAGAATCTGACTTAATCCACTAAGTTCTCATTATTTCAAAAGCATCCTAGCAACTCAGACCAGGTTTCTGAGACCCTGAAGTGCTAACTAGATGGCTATATGGCTACATTATGACCTAAACTTACCAACTAACCTTGATAAATTAGTCAGCTGGCTTTACTGCATACCCTGTTCTCTTTTCAGTTTAACAGTCTTTTCTCACACCAATATGCTAGCACTAAACAGTGGGGAAACAAGCAATAAGAAAACTAAGCACAGCTGGGGGAAGACATGGGAATTCACATAACTATTTGTTTTAAAATGTAAGAAAAGGCCCATAAAATATAAACAGTAAAAGTCTTCTGCTAATTAACATCAGGTTAGGTGATGAAACCTTGTCTGCACACCCACAAATAAGCAGAGACACAAGGAGAGTGGAGGGGTGTTTGCAATTAACACCTTGCCTTACTTTTCTCCAAGCCCACAGCAGGAACCATCAGTCCAGAGGTGCAGAGAAACACAGCTGTAGTAGGAACTAAAATTTAAGACTGAAGAAAGGACATTCTGTAGGGCCCCTCCCAGGATCTCCTCAACTTCCATGTCGAGGTGTTAAACACACCAAGAGTCAACACCAGAGCAACTTTCAGGCTGAGGGGCTACTCTGCATACCTTTACGGGACACAGATAAAGAGAGGATAGATACTTAAGTGTGACTCTAGCAATCAGAACAGGACCTCCAGTCATAAGGGTCCTTAAGTCCATTGTGGCCAGCACCTGGAACAAATGAGGGTCTGGCTATCACAGGCCAGAAGGCCCATGAGCATATGCGCAAGCAACTGAAGAGACTGGACTACATGAAACCATGTGCCTGTCGCGCCAGTGACTGGAATGGCTGCAGGTGTACCAGCGGATCAAGCTGCATGACCTGGCAAGTAGGTGAAGTGGTCTGGGAAGGAGACAGGTAAAGGTGGGGACATCTAAGTGCATGACCATAGGACTACAGCATATACCAGGGCAATGCCATCAGCTGCCAAAGAAACCACATGGCCTGTGGGTCTCTAGAGGCAAGAACCATGTGTTTGTGTGCATCTCTCTAAGGGCATAACCACAGTGTGTCAGCTAGCAGAGGACCCTGAGAGTTCTGCCCAGCTGCAGATGTGTGTGCACAGGCATGTACACCCCAGTGCACCTAATGGCAAGACCATGCTGGAAGAGCTTCCACAGGACCAGGAAAGTACTGGATTACATGTGTTCATTATGTGAACACCAGTTTGTACCAGTAACTGAAATGGGGCTGCAGCCTTAGGGGCTCATGTTCTATGTGCCAGGAAAGACGGTGACTGAGATCCAGGGGCCAGCTACCAGGCAGACCGTATTTGAGCTGTTGCGTGAATCCACACTGTACATATGTATGTATACATATATTCCCACTAGCAGACCTTTATCTTGAACAGACAAGATGCTGGTACTGTGTTCATGTCAGCACCCTGTATCAATTTATGTGGCTGTTCTTCTACATATGTATTTCTTGTGTGTATATACACACAAAACATGAGTGTGAACACCTATCAGGAATACACTCCAAGTCTCACTACTGGAGCTGTTCCAGCTGTAACAGTTAAATGCAGTCAAGGTGAGTAATAATGCTCAAAGTACGCCTCTTTAGAGTAAGGTTTCTGTCTTTAAAACTTGACTAAGAGTACTTGTAACTTACAAACACAAGTTAAAAAGGAAGAGAACATTTAACTAGTCTGATCCCTTGCCTCATTTCCTTTCATCACTTACTCTAAGTACAGTTGCAATCTCCAAAATTATTTTAACACAACAAATTCTGAAAGACTCCAAACTGTCTTCTTTGCACATTTATGTCTCCTTGACTTACCAGAGCTCAGTATTTGGCTGCAGCCAAATATATTTTTTGCATTCTTGCAGCTAAGTAACTTCTTTAACACTAAAATTATTGTTAGTGACATTAGTTAGATGTATAGTGACTTTCACTATACATCTGTGTCAAACAGGAAGGAAAACAGACGTATCTATGACCTGCTATACTGCAGCACATTAGAGGGGACACAAGTTTGCTTAAGTTATTATTGCAGGAAATACAACTTTCAGTGTCACAAACCACGAAACACAACTTCTTATTCCCATTAATAACGGAGACTGAAGTACACATTCCCAGGAGAAAAGGGAGGAACTGAAGCATGCATTCCACTGACTTCTCTTCTTAAAACCCCTACTTTCTGCATTTTTCCAAAGTTATGATCCTATGCAGCAGGAAGTAACTATTATCATTACATGCCTGTTCTGCTTTCCTCAAACTGATACTTGTTAAGTCAGTACACAATTTGAATCTACAAACTTAGATTGTTTCCATCCAAATCTCATTTGTCAAGTCAACTGTAACTCTTGACACCACTGCACTGGAGCTGACGGTGTATACACAGTACTAGTAGTGATGAGCATCAGAGTAACATTTTCTTTATAAAACTTATGGTTGTACAAATTTCTAATGCAGACGCTACTTCAGATATCCTTGACCCACACAGTAAGCCTGCGGACTTAAACACGTCATAGTTGACCACAGTCTCAATTTTTTTTAACTTTCCTGAAATTTGGATATTTACCAAATTTGGACAGATTCTTTTTCTTGCTTTCTTATGAGGAAAAAAGGATAAAAAGATAAAGAAGCAAGCTACTTTCTGTGTCTAACACCAGATATTGCAGCAAAACCAAACAGCTAAACTGAATGGATGGTAAACAGGATGACAGAAAAATGCAGTATTTCTGCTACTGTTTGTATATATGTAAATCCTGAAAATTATTAAACACATTTTCTTTTAGGATCATACAATTTAGTGCAAGTTGAGCAAATTTATTCAAGCAACTCCACTCAAGAAATTAGCATCTGTAGCAGATAATTCTGACTCAAGTTGTTCATCAGCTGCTTTCATAGGAAATTTAAATTCTTCTTGCTTGCCACTTTTTATACTCCTCCCATAATTCTTATGCAAAAGAAATCCACGTATGTAAACCAAGACGTCTGAATGACTTCGCTTAAGTGGCTATGTCTTGCAAAACATAAAGTAACCCACAGAGTTGAGATTACACTGCAGAGTAGCAAAAAGTTTCTTCTCTGCCCAAGATGGGACCTACTCCCCCATCCCAAATAGTCATATCTCTCCAAGATTCCTAGACTTGAAATCTAATTTTTTTTGTAATCTTCTGGACTTGCATGCATTCACATTAATGAAGCATTAAACAAATTCTCTGGACTAAATTATCAAAAGAACCAACATACTTCATCAGTAACATCACATTTTGCCTAACCACAAATTCATAAAGACAAATTTAACTGAGTTAAAGTGATCTCACTCTGCAATTCTAGTGCTGATACACTCCTTTAAAAATATACTAAACAAAACAGTTAAAACTTTTTTACCCAACTCTTACCTCTCAGCCTTGATCTGCAATATAGGTTTTCAAATATAGCGTAGTGCAGGCCTTACTCAAACTTTGCAAGCAGCACCACCCCCCAAATAAACTACACCTTTTCCCAGAATTACCACCACATGCTTGCACAAACTTTCTCTAAGCAATTTTAAAAACGTACATAATTGTAATCCCTCCCTCCAAATCACCCAGTATGTTTCCTTTATTTACATGTTAAACTAATGCTATGACTGAAATTGAACCCTGAGAAATTCTATTATAAAAAATAATAGAGATGTTATAGTTTATGTTGAAGTCAGGTATTTACAGTTAGATAAAATTTTTATAAGCAGATTTCCCATAACAGTATGCTTAATAAGTTGTAGGAATATATGACTTGTACCTCAATATTTTTACTGGCAACATTCTTCACAACAGCAGGAAAGAGCTCAGAAGCATTTTTTCCCTTTGCAATCATCTAAAAAAACAAACACAACAAAACAAAGCAATATCTTAGTAATGTAATAATATAATTAGAGTGGGTTACTTGGTGTGGTGGGGTGGGTTTTTCTTTTTTTTCCAGGGGTGGAGGGTGTGTTTGTTTGAAGACACAGTCATTTATTCCAGATCTGTATTTTTCAAACCTAACTTCTAAAACAATTTAGGCCAAAGCCTGATTTTTCTTCTTTTTTTGCTAACTATTAGACTTTACAGGATGCTACCCATACAGCAAAACCCCCGAGCGCTAGCTGCTTACAAGTCTGGGGGGCAGACTCAATGAACTTGACTTTATCATATCAGACAGCAAATCATTTTTAATACTTTAAAAATTACTTAAACCAAAGATCTCGCTAATTTGAAAAGCTTTACAGAATTGCCTTTTGGGAGCTGCTATAAGAATAATCAAATAAACAAACAAACCAACCCAACCAAAAAACATCAGAAAAAGTTACACAAGCTTAAGTCCTGCTCCTTTTCTCTGGAATAATTTTCATATGCAACAGAACCAAGGAGAAGGGAAAAAAAAATAGACAACACACTTCAAAAAACAAAGCAGACTGGTTTTCAGAGAATGTTAAACACAAGAAGCCTTTGGTGTTTACACAGAACAAAACCCCAACAAAGTAAAAGCAAAGACCAATCAACCCACTGATTTTTTTGGTTTTTAAAGTAAGTTCTCATATTTTACCTTACAGAAATCTGAACCTAGGGCATGTAGTAAATCGTAAGATTGTCTCAACAAAGAGTACAAACAGAACTCCAATTTACCTCTAGCTGTTGCATGAACAGCTTAAAGAGGAAGCTATTTATCAGAAAGTATGCTCGAAAGAATAATATACTTCAATATACACTGCAGCTGCATTAGTCTCTTATTTCTTGGACCCAATTCCAGCAGAATGTCTGCCAGTACTTCACATCCAAGCTGCAAACACTGTAATTGATATGTTATATCAAGTTACAGAGCTGCAGAATACAGACTCAGAGCATCCCCAACTATGGTCAAGGGCAGGATCCAGTCAACCAATTATCAAAGCTAATCAGAAAGGACAAGAGCTCACTAAGGCAAGCAAATGCACAGGGATCTAAGACAGGAATACAACTTTTGCAACTGCAGTTTCTGCTGTTCATAACTTGTTGCTCATCATATCACATTCCTACCCTTACTCAACATTATATAGTTGATTAAACTTCATATTCCTAACTCACAGGTCTGTATTTTTCATCACTGAAACACATGAAGACCTAGCATATCATGCAACAAAAGCAAGAAAATGCAAAACTGGGTAAAACACCTTGACACACTATATAGTCAAAGGTTATAAGAAAGAGTCTGGAAAAAGAAAAAAGGTAGCTGTAGCTCAAGTAAATACTTAGTGAGCCTTTCAAAACAGTTTAAGAGTGGTTGTCCAGGATGACTCATTTTAACCAACTCAACATCTTGGAACAGTATTAAGGCACAGGAACTAACAAACTAATAAGCAAACATAATATATGTATTTCAAGGGCTTTAACTAAAAATTACATTAAACCACTGCTCTCAAGATTGGGGCATCTTCCTAAGAAATGCCATATTCAGAATCACGGAATGTTTTGGGTTGGAAGGGACCTTAAAGATAATTTAGTTCAAACCCCTCTACCACAGGCACAAACACCTTCCAATAGATAAGGTTGCTCAAAGCCCTGTCCAACCTGGCTTTGAACACTGCCAGGGAAGGGGCAGCCACAACTCCTCTGGTCAACCTGTTTGTGTCTCACCACTCTCATAGTAAGAATTTCTTCCTAATGTCTAACCTATATTGACCCTCTTTCAGCCTAAAGCCATTCCCCCTTACCTTATCACTACAAGTTAGAAGTGCCTCTCTAGGTTTCTTTAGGCCCCTCTCAGGCACTGGAAGCTGCTCTAAGGTCTCCCCAGAATCTTCTCTTCTCCAGGCTGAAAAAACCCAACTCTCTTCATAGGAGAGAAGCTTCAGCCCTCTGACCCTCATGTCCCTCTTCTGAATGTCCTCCACCAAGATCCACATCCCTTTTGTGCTGGTGGCCCCCAAGCTCGATGCAGTACTGCAGGTGGGGTCCCACAAGAGTAGAATAGAGGGGGAGAATCATTTCCCTTGCCTGGTTGACCAGAGTCAAGTAGAACCTAATAGCAATATGCAATGAAAATATAATAATACCAATCACCTCACCTTAATGCAACAGAACTTATGTTTTTCAAAAATAGGTATGATACTCAGACTCCCATGATAGGGTGTGACAGTATGAGTCCATGCATTATTTACATTTCTGAAGTGGACATTCATAGTAGCTCCAGTGTGCCATGTAAATATGTATTCACAGTCTTTAAAAGAGCTTATTTTGACTCATTCAGTTGTAACAATTAATGTAAATCCTCCCTAGCCCATGGATCATTAACCTGAAAGAACATACTACCTCTTCCCAAGACTAAGTTCTATCATGTCCCTTTGTTGCTGCACCTAGACATCCTCCAGTTGTGTTCTCTTGTACACCTGGAGTTCCTGCAGACAGAAATGATCATTCTAGAGTAAGTATAAAGTCAGGTTGTACTAAAGTTTCTTTTATTTGATGGTTGGCTTTCTTTGTTGTTGTTTGGGTTTGCTGATTTGTTTGTATTTTATGAGACACATACAGACATGGATAAAATTCTCTGTGGGAAATCAGGCATTTGAATTAGTTTCCTAAATTTATGCTCTAAGATCTTCAAGAGCAAAATTCCACCTAGATTTAGATGGTAAGTTCAGAAAGGCTTCAAGACAGATGGTAACAACAATGTTGAGGAACAGCCTCACACTCACAGGTCCTTGTTCTCATGGGGGACTTCAATCATCCTGATATCTGTTGGAGGGATGGTACGGCCCTGGACAAGCAATCCAGGAGGTTCCTTGATTGTGTGGAAGACAACTTCCTTCGGTAAGTGCAAGAGGAGCTGACAAGGAGAGGTGCCGTGCTTGACCTCGTGCTCACCAACAGGGAAGGGCTGGTTGGAAATGTGATGC
>JAOEHY010006513.1:0-20157 GCA_025447955.1 Psilopsiagon aurifrons | reverse complement strand
GGAGCACGGGGGGGAGGGAGGGGGGGGGGGGAATGTGCAAGTGGCTGCATGGTTCTGGGTTGCCAGCTGTGCTTAAACCACGATAATTGTTTAGTGAAAACAAACTGAACAGCTTTAACCATATCAGAGTCCATGATATGTACAGACAGGGCCAGATCATATATGGTTACCAACTTCCTCACCACCAGTCAGGGTCAAAATTCTCCTGTCTCTGGCTACTACATGACTTCAGCCATCAGAACACTGCAGTGTCCTGCAAAAAGTGGCACAGCACCAAGGGCCTCAGAGTGCCTTGAATCCAGAGAGGCCAAACAAACAAACTGACCCTCAAGAGAAGTGATTAGAGTGGGCTTTGCTGAAGAATTCAGAGCATCATATTTAGAGGGCTAGCCAACAACCTGTCTTCAACCCCAGAGCAGATAACAGTGGTAAAAGGACATGATTTCTGAGTACCCTAGGCACTCAGGACAGCAAAACCAAGCAAGAAAACAAAAAACCCCTTTGCCCTGTTGCAGAAATTAGATTATTTTGTTTGACAATCTATTTAACTCATTACTATTCCATATTTCAGCTCTTGCATTAGATGAGTCACCACCACAGCTTACCTTCAGTGCCCATAATAAGCAAAAAAAAAGGTTATTTTCAAGAGCAGCAAACTATCTGATTATATGAGCAGGAATATTCAAAAGCAGTAGCATAATTCTTCCATGGTAGACTCTCACTGGGAAAAAGTTCTTGAACTTCAGCAAATGGATACTAACATGAATACACTAAATACCTTGATACACATTGCCTATGTACCTAAAACCACTTAATGCCAAGACAAAAGGAGTTTTCAAAATCACCAGCAAGGCTAAATTAGGCCAATATCCATGATTTAAATGGTTATTCGACAATGCCGCTCTGCAATTAAAAACTGCAAGTGCCTAACCTAACCCCTCAGTTAAGGGAAGGCCACAGAGCAGTAGACTCCATGAAAGTAAAGAAACTCGGTTCTTCATTTTCTTGGCCCAGATGAGCGGAGTATCTGGGCTGAGACCCTCACCCAAAACATAAAGTAAATCACAAGGTATCCACCAGTGGGAAAAAAAGTTGTTAGGAGCTCACTAGACCAGAGTCTAACATCAAATGTTGGCCAAGAGGGGAGGTCTGCTTCAGGTGACAAACTGTGCAAGCCAGCAGAGCCTGAGGTACAGCCTGCAGAGTGTATACCACCTACCAAGAAAGCAACTTTGTGTTTGCTGTAGCTGTTTTATTTTATGTACTTGTAAACAGATGTTTGCATATGCTGGCTAAACCAAGAGGTGTCCTACAAAACATGGATGCACCAATAAGTTTCAGTGCTGTGGGTTTTGTCATAGCAACATTACCAGCTCTCAAAGAGCTAGTGCTGTAAAGATTTAAATGAAGCACTGATTGCAGAATGTGAATTTATGCCATCTTATACCTAGAAGGAAGGGGCTGTCCACATACAAAGAATGGAAAAAGGACAAGTCTGAAAAAAACCCTTTTGGCATCTTGTTTAATGACTTATGGGTCCACTAGCACAAGGAACTCCTGATCTGGACCTTACTGCTCAGCTTGCCAGCTTGCTGTGAAGATACCTTGTTAGGGTTTTACACATTACTCACTGAGAATCACATAACAGCATTTAAGTGATAGCTGCACAGGTATGTACCTTTCAGAGAGAATGCTGCTTGTAAGTAAACTAAAAAGAAATTTGTACGTTATTTCTTTAAGACAGAAAGATCCAGTTTCCACATTTCTGGCAGTCACATATGCAGACAATCCCTTCAAGACAGTGAGCTAACAACAAGCTGGTTTACAAATGCAAGCACAGCAAGTTACCTCTGTCATGGAAGTGCATTTGGCCAAAGTGATTTGGATACTGCAACTATCAAGCTTTGCAATTACAAATACCAACACACATAATGAAAAGTGATCTCTATCATCTACTGTGCTTGCAGTCAATTGCAAAAACCAGTGGTGCCAATTACCAAGTCATAACCTTCATAGTAACTTTTTACTACAAGGCAAAAGCAAAGCATTAGTCAGAAAGGACAGTATCAATTGCAACTCTGAGAAAAGCAGCACCCCTGGGATGTGAAAGTAAGAGGGCCTTTTCCAACTAACAGGACATTTGCCATCAGAACTCAGTGCGTGCAGATCTCTGGAGTGTGTAACCAAAGACAGCCCATGATGGGCGCCCCGTGAAGATGCAGCATGTGCTACAGGCACACAGAATAAACTCATACTGGGCCCTGAGGGGGTGTACTGACTCACTATGGTAAGATCATCTTCTATGAGTGCATACCTTTCATCCATCACTCACAGTGTTTGACTAAGTCTCCTGCCCTACCTCATCTCCAGCATCTTCTAGGAAATATGTTTGGATGCAATGAGTAAGCAGACAGGAATTTGCTACTCACCAAAAGAATTATCCCAAAACATTTGAGTTCAGTTACATCAAAGGCTGCAAGCTCTCACATACCACTTTTCAAGACTAAAACTACACACTGAACACAGCCTCCTATGGCACAGCTTAGGAAAGTGGTGGCTGTCAGACTTTCAAAGCACTAGATCCTTATCAGGGCTCTCTTGTGAAGCCACCTTTTGTAGTGCTGTTGACCATGCTTAATCATTTGCTCTGGCTGCTCTGCTGTGCACCCTAGGGCAAGCGTTCAATATGATGGTATATTTTGGATAGCATTGCACCTTCTTTTCACAGTGAGTGGAGGTTGGGAGCCTAAAGACCCTGACTGCGTTCTGCAAGCAACTCCTGCTTACAGACAAAGGAAGAAAGGAAAGACAGGCTCTCCTCAAAGAAGATATTTCCAACCCATGAAAAGAGCTAGGGAGAAAAATGTCATATGTAAAATACCACCATCCCTGTCTGACATTTTTGGCAAGTCTCTCAAGCAAACAGGAAATAATACTGCTACCCAAAACATGTATTTTATATTGAAGTTGCTAGTTATTGCAGCACTTATCTGGGACCCACCTGTAGTCATCAAAAACTGCACCAGCTTCTTGGCATTATCAACTTGTGTTATTTGCTGCCTCCTGAAATGTCAGCTGCCTAACCTTTACCAGGTTTCTTAATGAGTTTTGGAAAAGCAGACCTTCTAAGTACAACAAAGACCTATAGTCTTGGGTAAATCTTGCAATCAAGCTAAGATTCAAAGGGAGCACTAAGACCTCAGACTTTGTACACTTCTGACTCCTTGCAGAAAAGGTCTGTCCTCATTGTCAAGCTGTGAGAAAAGAAGGTATTTTTCTTTCCTTTTTTAAATAATACAGAAAGTGCTACTTACAACTAGCCTTCTTTCTTTTTTTTTTTTTTACAAGCATATTGCAATAATTATAAGTATCCTCTAGCTAGACAGGGAGATAATCCACAGCAAAAGTTAGCTCAAAGCTCGTAATGTGGGTTTCCTGATTTCTTCTAAGATGCGCCTATTGTTTACATTAATCCCCAGTACAGACTGATAACATGTCACTGGGCACTCTGATCGTCTAGGAAGTTGTAGGGCTACTGGTGCATCATCAGGCAGGTCAATACTAAGGGCAGATTCTAAATACTATGTTCCAGATATTACTCAGTATTAATCTTCTGAAGGGAGAAAACCACTATTAAAAGAGATTTCTCCTGTCCCGTGTCCTGTGTATTATAATTGGGGATTATTCTATTGTTAGGTTGTCACATATGGGATGATGAAAGGCATATAATAAAAAGCCTGGGGAAAAAAACATTCTCTTTCTTCCAGCATTGGGAAACATCATCTTAAAGAGGCAAGGTATACATTACTAAATTTCAGGTTATTTCCTACAACTAATAGATCACGGTTCAAAAGTTACCTCACTTGTCATTTGTACACCAATAAATACACAAGTTACTAGAGTTAAGGCGTGAAAAATTTTGGCTGTTTTGTTCATTTCTACATCCTTATCTTTAACAAAACATGTAAGAGAAGATGGGGATTCAAGGAATTAAGTTCTGTACCTGAATTCCTTCCTCATTCTTCATCAGCAGAGCTGGACCACTAATATATTTTATCTTCCAATGGATGCAAGTCCGATATTATGCTTCCAGGTAGAATTATGCTTTGCAGATTAGACAGCAACACTATTTTGATTTTTTTCCCCTTCATTGGGGACATTTGTTTTCACTTTATTCTAGGGTACACTGCAGTGCTCTGCCGAGATGGAGAAAGAAAACCTGTGTTAAATTTCCTGAGGCTGATCAGCACAGATGGCTGGGTAAGAATCATTATGCCAACTAAAAGGGCTTGGGCAGTGGTAAACACATTTTGTATTATAGGTGAAGGGAGGAATTCAGCAAATACGGTTTATTAGAAGCATCTGCAGGAAGCAGATAATAAAAATTATTAATAAAGTTAATACAGGCAGCATTTTGTTGGGTTCTCTCCCCCCCACCCCAGACCAAGATTTTGAGATGTCCAGCTTTATTACCAGATGTCTTCATAAATTTTGATAGTATTCATAATTATTAACCCAGATTCATGAAGCTGGATTTTGTGAAATATTGTAATACAGCAAAAAATAAGCTCACATAAATGCTCAGCAGTTTGGTGCAATTTCATTGAGAGCTAGAAGATCCCATTAACACTAAAATTCAGCAACAACAGTTGGGATAACACCAACCACCTCATAAGCCACAAAAAAGGGAAAGAAATCCTGTCTGCTAATGAAAACTTCCATGCCATCATTAGAGATAACCAAGATATGGATCATGCCCGAAATATTAACATGAGTATACTTACTATTTCTGTTTTGAAATATAATTTCCAGGAATGCAGATGCACCTTAACCTTATTTCTGAAGGAAAATGTCTTATGAGAAAAGGAAGACTCTCTTTGAGTATAAAGGGGGCTCACTCAACACAGACACAGTTCCACAACAAAAGCCATAGGGAAAAGCACAGGGCTTAAAAAAAAAAAACCAAAAACATTTCTTCAAGGTACTCTTGAAGCAGCAAAGTTTAAATAATCTTTCCTATCCTGTTATTTATTTTTACAAGGGAGAACAAAAAGCTGTTTGTTAAATTAGATCATGAATACTCTGAAGCGAGGCTCATCAGGGAAATATTGTTGTGCCAGAAAAATCAATACAGGTTACTCAGAGCAATAATGGTTCGAAATTAGGAGATGCATGTTCTCTTTTCCTGACTTGGACACAAGTTTGTTGTGTGACCTGAAGTAACTTCCTTGTTCCCTGCCCCATTTTTACAGAAAAATAGATACTAACTAGTCCCTTGGAGATCTTGTACTCTTCTTGTATTCAAAGCAAGGTTTTGAAATCAGGTAGTGCAGGGCTTGGTTTAGTTAAGTTTTGAAAGTTCGCAGGGACTGAGAACCCTCCGAGCACTTCTTCCCATGCTTCGGAAGTTCATTCCAATAAAGTGGTTACCTCCAACCAAAGTTCTCCCTTAGGCAATTTGTGACAATTGCTTCTTATCCTTTTGTTCTGCCCCCTTCATCTCCTCTTCAGTACTCCATCTTATCCAGTTTGAACTGTCACCTTTCCCTCAGCCTCTCTCTGTATGTCTCACACTATAGGCCCCTGGGCCGCTTCAGCCACACTGGGCTCTTTCCACTTTGTTGATGTGGACACTGGTATAAAACTGCACTTAGGCTGTTTGCTGTACTGGGCTATGCAGGAGAATTTGAAATATAGAGGAACTTAGCAAGAGCCCAAAAAGTCTTAAGTCCTTGTAGGCAAACAGCTCATTAATCTTGCCCCATCACCATGTTTGTTTACACCAAGTACTATCCTCTAATATTTGCATAATATAGCAGATGTGATGAAAATAAGCTCCTTCTCCCAGCCTGAAGGTACAGGGACACATGATCAGCAGACCCATAGCTCTTAGTGCAACAGATGTGACCCCTCACTGGAAAACGCAATTTTAAACACCATGTGTTGAATTCAGGACCTGTTTAACAGATCCTTTTCATGATACAATGGGTATACATAAGGTACCTATTCTTATGACCACCTCAATTTTTTGTCCTTGAATAAGATTTATTCAAGAGGCCCTTTACCAATAAATGGCAAACACTGTGTTTAGAAATTTCCGTTAATTTCACTACCAACAAGCCCAGCTAAAGAACAGATGTAGTTTCACCATTTTTGAACTGAAGACTTGCTCAGAGTTAATAAAATGGCCGTGCTTCATACAGTGCTGAAACAGATTTCCATCACTTGTGTAATTAGACATACTCTGGAGTTCATGCAAGACACTGATATTTAAGCAGCAGTTTCTATGACTACCATCATTCTGTTCATTAGCTCTGAAGGATTAGCCCAGGGATTCTATCTAATAGATGCTCAGAAGCAAAAGTGATGGCACACTACCACTTGGGATGTGATGGGCATTAGAAGTACAACGATTCAGCTTTCAAGAACACTGCTTTCAAGACCCTCTGTTCTCCAAGTATGTTCGTGCTTTCAGCTCATGACCTTGCACTTACGAACCTTCAAAAAGCTTCCCAGAGAGCAAATAGAGAGCAGAGTCCAGAGCTGCAGCCTAAAACCAGTGCAGTACATTGTATGCCTTCACCTCTCCCACTGCTGCTGCTTTGGCCACAGCACAGAGCAAAACGGTCAGCAAGCTGGAGACCCAATGTCTAAGACTCTACTGAGCAAAAAGCTTGAACATTAGTAAGTTTGGGAAAGCAGCTGAAGGGGACAGAGATTTCCTTTAAGAATCAGAAGGCCATGAAATGATGAATTTATCTCTACTAATTTTGCATCTGTGTCAAGAGGGATTTGATTCCAAGGCTCCAAGAGGAACCAACTGAAAAAGGAGCTTATCTCTCCCCAGGAAAACCCCTGGACTTCAAAGCATGGTTTCATTCCAAAAAAATAGACTAAAAAGGAAATATCTTGGAAACTTCCACAAAAAGAGGGAACAATTTTGTTCCAAAGTTATTAAAGACTACTTGAACACTTGTATAGTTTTGGTTTTGATACAGAATTTTAGAAGTTAGAGCACTGTCCAAACATCCAGAGGAATTTAACACATTTACATGGGAAGCCACCAACTGTAGATTTTTTTCTCGAGTCCTGAAAGGGAAACTAATGGTATTGCAAAATACTGAAGAGAAACTTTGGGTTCCCTCTCTTCTGTAACAGGAGTAGAAATCCGGAGGAGGCTAACTCCCCTCAAGACTAACTCCATTAGGTAACTAACTCCATTAGTTGCAGTCATTCTACAGCTGGCTGAAAAAAAAACCAAACCTGAAACCAACAATAAAAACAACAAAAACCATCGACCAAAAAACCGCCACACCACAAACCCCAGAATATTAGTTCTTTATGATTTTCAGAGGAATTGTATATTTTTGAGAGGTTAGAAGCACTGTGGGAACTTCATAATAGCCTGAAACATTGAGTTACACCTTACATAATTGGGCATTAAGTACAGCTCTGTAGCAGCTACTTTAGTATAGTCACAGTGCTGCAGCACAGAACAGCATTTAAATCTTGTCAGAATGCAGCCCTGTTGTGTTCAAAAGTTAACACGCTTGGTTCCCTGGGGAAAAATGCTTCCACCCGCTCTGTGGGTGTCAACGCAGAAATCACTTTATAGTGAAAATCTCTTTGCTTGTGGGCTGTTGCCATGCAAGGAATGATAGCCATTTTTCCTGTAAGGAGGGCCCTCACCTGCCCCAAACACTGATAGGCAGACAGTGGGTGTAGGGCAAAGCATCATATGGGCTACACCTAGTGTAGCAAAACAAAGACCGTGCCTCAAACCTCCAGTAACCTAGATGCATAGGTTAATCAAAAGTTCAGCCACCTCTTACATTTCCCTGTCCCTAGATACAAAACTGATGCTTGCAATAATTGGCTCTGAAGGTCAAGAGATGGTCCTTCCTGCTTCAAACCCCAGATTCAGCACATGCAGTCACAGGCAGGAGAGCAGCAACACAGCAGCTGTAGCTGCAAGAACCTATAACCCAAGCAAAAGTGACTGCAGCTACGCACTCCTAGCTTCAACTTCAATCCTACACCTCTTTGCTTTAATGCAGAGATAGTTGTCTTCATGCCTACCTCCCAACAGCAATTTCTATCATTATTTTCCTTTAATAAGTTCAGGTCACTAAAAGCCTCCCAGTGTGGATGTTACTAATGACTAATGCATCTTCATTCTATCACAATACTCTAGGCAATGCTAGTACAAGTGATGATAAAATGGACCCTTTTAACCACTATTTTGGAACTTATTTTCCATATATCACAAAAGATAACTCCTGGACACTTTGTCTTTCAGGAAGACAGATCCTGACAAACCAGAGTACCTTTGTGTAATACATAACTGCAAGTTGATTAATTAGTTCTAATATTGATTAATGGACATCTCCTGGCATCTCTGGGATGACAAGAAAATAGACTTCACTTTCTTTAGTGTAAGTTTATAGACAACAACAGATTACATGCATAAACCTCACTAATAAAGGTAAACTAATCAGAAAGGAGACAAATGACCAAGCTTTCTCCAAGTCTATTTCTTCTTAGCTAAGCACCCCGGGATTATGACATCCAAGTCAAACAAAAGAGTCCAGCAAATGTCCCTTTTCAGACATCTACTTCTTTCCTTTTTAGGTACTATAAAGGTTCGTGTTCATCAGAAAAAGAGCTAAAACCACCATGCATGCCTTCCTAGAAGTGACTACAAGTCATTTTTGAAACCAAGAAGCTGAGAAAAGCTGCTAACAGTTGAGCATCTCCTCTGACGGAGCAAGGTTATTCGCTGCAGGATACTAAAAAGCAAGGCCAGGTGAACCATACGAACAAAGGAACAGAAGAGACAGTGAGCATACATCTAGCTTAGGATGGCTTTTGTACATCCTTCCTCCATTAATATTATCAGTGGTTCCACAGAAAAAAAAATCTTAAACAGATGCTTAAAAACGTAGGGTTTTTTAAGTCTGTCGTACCACGAAGAAAAGATGGACTGACATCTCTTGATTTCTCCACTTTTTAAACAATTGCATTTCAAATAAACTAAAGAGAAAGAGCAGAGTCCACAGTAGCATCAGTTTAACTAAAACAATTGCTGAATATTCATTTCCTCCTCCTCTCTCCACAGAAAGCTTGGTACTGCTATAGCTGCTGTGTGATGCACATGCTGAAGATTGGAGCACTGTTGAGCTCTAATGTCAAGTGAAAGAACATCTATTGCACTTTTGTGCTTGTTAACAGAATTATAATTCAATATTTGCATTTCAACAACGCCTAAGCAATCCCACCGAGATTCATTCTCCTACACAAAGCACAAACACGTCCACATGACCCCAAAACGGCTGGATGGTTGCCATTCCCACCTCACAGAAGCTCACATGATTTAAAGGCTTAGCCTACAATGTTTTTTGACAGGACTCACACATCTGCCACTAGCACAAGGCCCTGAACGAGGGAAGGTGAAGGGAGCAGAAACAAGAGCTTTGACATGCGTTTTATCATTGTGCTCACACACACACTCTGCAGTTGGGTCTTTGCAGGCATCAGCTGAAGCCAGCACGGCTCAACACGGGGCATGTTTGGACCTGGGCACCAGCCCGAGCCCCATACAAGAGGATACAAGTGCTGTCATTTCAGCTGGAGTGCACCATCTCCCTGTGCGCCCACACGTGAGCTGGCAATTGCTAATGCTTCTTTCAGTCTTCCATCCCCTGTCCTACCTTCCTCTCTAGAAATTAAACCTCCTTAACATCTGAGTTCATAGCAGTTTTAAAGAGGCAAAACACAAAACAGTTTTGTAATTTCATATCAGAAGAAATAACTTACACTTAGAAAAGTAGAATAAACAAATAAATTACCTTATAATTTGACAAGATGTCCAGCTCAGGAAAAACAGGATATTGCTTGATGCTCCACAAGCAGGCACATCTCTTACAATGTTGTAACAGAACCTCTTCAGAACTCTGAGTGATTAAAAAAGCCATCAATGTGGTATGCATTTACACATACTGGCACATATCTTTGTGTACATGAATGTGTGCATGTATTTACATGACTGTGGGCATGCACACGGACATACAGACCCCCCTTGAGAACTTTAATACCCAGAGAATTGAATTTAGGCTTTGAGAGCCTAAAACAAACAGCAGGAATAAAACAAACTGCGAGAAAACCCTCAGTAGAACAGTGAGGGAGCTGCTCAGCTGCACTCATATCTTCCCCTGGGATACATGGAAGGCTGAAAATTCCACCAGCTTCAGTAAAGCACAGAAAACCCAGGGACTTCTTGAGGCCCACGGACCTCATGATATACAAGAGCCCCAAGCCACAGCCCAGCAAGACTGGCACTTATGCCTTGACTCTCAAACTGAACACAGCACACCCTGAGCAACATGATCATCACCTATGTCAACCATAACCACCACCCACAGATCCACAGGCCATTAAGCCCAACCTTGTTTCAATTAGACTAACTAACTGCTACTTCACAGCGCCTTTCCCTCATCTGGGCCCTGCTGTTGCTGGATTGCTTCACACTGACTGCATTCACACTTGAATGCATTCATATTTACACCGAATAGCAATACTAAAACCAACAAACATTAAATTTCTGGCAGCTGAAGAATCGCACAGTGTTATGCAGGTGTGCTCTCCCGTAGCGTGGCTTGGCTGGGAGCACAGGAGATAACCACCAGCATATTTCAGAGACTACAGACTTACTCCACAGTTAAAGCTCTTATTAGCTCCTGCCGTGTTCAACAAGACCTTTCAAGTTTCAGCTACTGGAGTCTTGGAATACTCACCTTTACTAGCTTACACGGGCTGTGCGGCAGTGGCGAGCCATGGGTTGCCTTTGGTGCACAGTAGGTGAGACAGCTCTATCGGCCCAGGGCTGGAGCCCAGGGCTCCCCACTCAGCAGCAAGCATCCAGACATCCGAGCACGAATATCTTTCCCCTCTTCTTTGCAAGCTGCCAGGGACAAATCAGGGCAGCCCTGGGAACAGCTCAGCTCTCCCCTTTCCTCACTAGCTGAAGCAGCAGCCCTGTTTGCTGCCAGTCGCATTTTCAATTTCCCCATCCATCACTGGCTCAACACAGTGGTCAGTGATGGCAGCGAGGCCACTGCCTGCTTTCTCCTGAGACCAGCTCCTGCAGACTCTATGTTGCATAAACCCATAAATCCAGAAGTTTGCTTTTTCCAGGGGCTGAGAAGGAAGGAGTCAAGTCTCTCATTCTGAATCTTGAGTGCAACATTTGTAGTAATACCTTAAAATCACTTTTCCTAAAATAGAGGAACCTCCTCTAATGCTCTCCTGCTTTGTCATGTTGAAATATTACCAGATGGGTTAGAAAAACAATAAAATGTGCCAAATTTATTTGTTTGGGTGTTTTACAATAGGAAAACATCCAGAGGTGGTTTCTTAGACTGGCCTTCTTTTTGCACCATGGAAAGCCATGAAATATCTGCTGCTCCTTAGCACCCATCTTAGGGTTAGAGTTTTACTCAGAGCAGCAAAGATTTTTTTGCTGCTTGACCTCATTTCAATTAGCTTTGGGTGCAGGATGCACGTTATATCATTAGACAGAAAGATTCCCACACAGCCTGGTGCTGGAAGGCACAGACAGCTTGCTCATCTTTCAGAGACTGTTCCTGTGGCCACAGAGCTTGACAAACACCACAAAGAGCTGTGCTTTTGCTGTTATCCAGCTGTATTTGACTTTTAGACTCTGCAGCATTGCTTCAGCTGATACAAAGCTCTTCAGTTTGGAAAACGAGTGGTGGAGGTGCCTGAACTTCTAAGTGGCCAGGGAAAGTGAATTAGGACTGCTTTGTTATAATCAGAATACAAGATAATGGAAAACCTAGTGATGTATCAGACTTCAGGTTTTAAATTATTAGAAATGGATACATGTTTGCATAAAATGAGATCCAGTTTTAAAAATCTCTGTAGGCTATTTTGGAGACTAGAAGCAGAGCTGGACTCTTTTAAAAGAGACTGGCAAGTTTCTGGCAGATACAAGGCCATTAACCTTTTCTTTTAGCCTGCTGAACATGCTGTTTTGTCTTTTACTGGGGACAGGGAGAGCCAGACAACTGCAAATCCCCAGCAAGTGCTCCATCAAGCCTTCAAATCTGGTGCAGCTCATTATCTCACTCCAGCACTGAGTTCTTATCACAGGCGGTGCATTTGCTTGCAAATAGGGGAAAGGATACACCACTGCTCCTCTGCATGTCTCTGACATCTACCTGCTCTGTGTATCTCACTGTATTCACAGAGGATATCAGTAGCGGTTGTAGTGGAGATGGTAATTCTGCCATTTAAAAACGTCACTGTCTCCTTTGCAAGACACTGGTATCATACCAGCAAGGGAGGCAAGACAGAACAGCCACTCATTTAACATTGGCCAAGGGCAGCTGGGGCCATTGAGGCAGCCCCAGCTACAGGCATCTCCATCACATCCCACTGGGCAGCCTGCACAGGCACAGGTAATGCTATCCATTTGTTACCACCATGTAGAGCTCTTCCTATGCATGCTGGGCAGAAAACTGTGCCCAGAGAATATTGGGCTAAAGATGAACTGATTCTTGATTCTGTATACATTTTTCTGTGAGGACATTTTGTCCAGAAGTCATTAATTTGCTGTACACTGCGTCGCACGTGTTTAAATCATACACTGAATACATGCATATTTTAAGTGAAGGAGGAGGAGATTGCATGTGACAGCAAGGAAAAGAATGAGTTTCACCAAACCCAAATTACTTTATTTGCAGCAGCTCTGAAAATATATTAGAAACTTTTCAGCAGATTTTAAGTAAAAATCCAAAGTGCTATGTCTCTTAACCATAGGAATTACACAGTATTTTCCATTTAATTATTCTGGAAAGGTTCATTTTAATATATCAAAGTAAGCCTATGCAAAGTTATGACAAAGTGCTCAGGAAAACCAGACTACAGGGCTTTAACATTTGCAAAAAGTCCATAAGAAGTGCTCAAAAGAAATCTCTTCCTTAAAATAATACAAATTTGTTCTTCCATAATCTTCCATAATCTTCACACTCAAACATTTCTAAGCCCTTCCAAAAAAAAATAGTTAAATTTTTAATTAGCTTTTTGAAAAGACTTTCCTATTACAACACTAAGTGCTGTAACTTACAAAGAAGCCTTGTGGACAAGCTGTATTTCTTTTTATGGTCTTCATCTTATGCAGTTAATCCCATGCTGCTGAATTCATTCTCCTCACTGCACAGCTCTGTAACCTATTAAAACATTGTCCTCTGGTGCACACACACTGTGCTTGTAACTATTTTGTGCAGCACTGGCTGTACTGGCTTTAACTAAACAACACAAGAATTATTCTTACACTCCTCAGTGACCCACTCCACAAATTTAGTAACTCTCAGGTCAGGGAAGGTTAACAGCACCTGCAAGAGCTCAGAGGCCACGTATGATTTCTCACATTGCTTCCTGCAGCATCTCCTGCAGCTCTAAAGTGAGTCGGAGGGCTGTGGGCACTGGGATCTGCAGCGAGGAGGATGGGATGGATTTGCCTCTTTGGCAGCAGCAACCGCTCGCCAGCCAAGCTGCAGGAGAAGCAGGATCTACAGCGGAGTTGGAGTGACTCATTCCCACAACAAGCTCAGCTGTTAGCTGGCTTCGGGAGTCAATGCCAGCAGCAGCACAGCACCTGCAGAAGCAGATTTCAGAAATGTTCTCTTTCAAAAGAAAGGAAACCACTGTAAGCCCAGTAACAGAAAAGCCCTGTCAGTGTTTTACAGCTACACCTTGGTGACTAAATTAAGTCAGATGGGGCAGACGGTAGATGTACATGACAGAATCATGTAGCATCATCTGATGGTGAGATCAGATGGCCAAAGGGACATGCTTTTCCACAGGAAAGGTTGTCAAGCTGTTGGCTCCTTCAGCAAAGAATGAAAACACTCAATGAGGTGCACCTGGGAGACAGGCAACTGAAAACCAGAGTTACCACAGGGCAAAGAATGTCAGGAGATTCTTCAGAAAGCCAGTTGCTAGGAATTGGGAAATAAAGAAAGTGTGGAGGGCTTGGGAGGGTGAATATTTCCATCAGTTGGGAAACAGTGACAGAAAATTACTAATTTTGCACGTGTTTTGAAGCACGTGCAGTGAGGTCACAGGAACTGCACTGATGCTGTATAGCTGGAGGCAGCTCAGGTGGCAGGGCAGGCTTCTTATGCGGGGAACCTGTCTGCTCTTTCATGGGAAGTGAATAACGCCTAGATGAGCCTAGATTCTGGAAAAAAAACCCACACCACAACAGAGTTTAGAGGAAAAAAAACAGATAAACTGGGAATGGGTATGAAAGATCCAATTTCTACTGTGGGGGTGATTTGATTTTGAACTGAGAAAACAAACAAAATCACATCTCCAAAGAAGAGTCTGTAGCACCTGGCAACAAAGAGCTAATATCAGATTTATTTTGTTTAAAGGGTGCTTAGTTCTGGGTTTGATTTAGACAATGAATGCAATAAAGGAACAAAAAAAGGTACACAAAATTAATTTTCAGATATCTTTATCGGGACAGGTAGATTTTTGGTGCTGCACTGTCCAGTAATTCATGCTACCAGGAATATCCTTTGTCATTAACTCTACAAATGCTTTTGAAAGTTTAATAACTGCATTTAATAACTAACTGAATTTACCAGGTGTAGCAGAAGTAGTAATTCATTGAAGCAAAGATTTAGGACTTGAAAGGCTTGATACATACAATTGCATCCAACTAGCAGGACATTCTTATCATTATGATTGAAGCTCAGTAGTTTTAAACAATTTTTGATGGCTCTGGCACATTCCCCTAGATAAGGAGTGTTCAATATGCACTTTCAATATGCCATATAGGAGTAAACACTGTTACAGACTACCCTCTGGTTTAAAAGCTGTTTCTGGAATTTTTTTTTCTTAGAAGAAAGTATCACAGCCTCCTGAAAGAATACAGGACAAATTATCTGTCATGTGGGCCCTCTCTGGAAAGAAACAGGATACCTGGCTATCCAGGACAGGGAAAGGCTGAGGTACTCAACAACTTTTTGCCTTGGTCTCCACTGACTGACCACCCAAGTCACAGAAGACAGAAGCAGTGACTGGGAGATGAAGACCTGCCTGCTGTAGGAGAAGATCAGATTTGAGACCATCTGAGGAACCTGAAGGTGCACAAGTCCATTGGGCCTGATGAGATGCATCTGAGGCTCCTGAGGGACCTGGCACATGAAGTGGCTAAGCCACTCTCAATCCTATTTGAGAAGTTGTGGCAGTTCAGTTTGTGGGTAAGGGAAGAGCGAGTGATGAATACACCTGGACTTGTGCAAAGCACTTGGCACTGACCCACATGACATTCTTTGTCTTTAAACTGGAGGGACATGGATTTGACAGATGGAGCACTTGCTGGATAAGGAACTGGCTGGATGGTCACACTCAAAGAGTTGTAGTCCATGGCTCGATGTCCAAGCGGAAACCTGTGACGAGTGGTGTCCCTCGTGTCTGTATCAGGACTGGCATTGTTCAACATCTTCGTCAGTAAGATGGACAGTGGGACTGAGCGTGCCCTCAGCAAGTTTGCTGATGACACTAAGGTGTGTGGTGCAATTGATGTGCTACAGGTAAGCAATGCCATCCAGAGGGACCCTGACAGGATGGAGAGGTGGGCCAGTGCAAACCTCATGAAGTTTAACAAGGCCAAATACAGGGTCCTGCACCTGGGTTGGGGTACACCCAAGCGCAAAGTCAGGCTGGTCCCATCCAACCCAACCCATTCCGTGTTTTTATGATCTATTGACAACATTCTGAGAAGACGAGAACAGATCAGAATGAAAGGCTGCAGAAAGCATTCAACAGGGCTCAAGGAGCAAACTAAAATTTAAGAGAGAACTTGAAGGTCATATAAATAATATCGCTAGGAGAAAGACTGAAAAATAACATAGAACTAATGCAGAAGCATGCAGGCAGTGAACTCTGGAGGAACATTTATATTTGTCTTGTCAGTTTGTGCTTATCTCCATGTCTGTGTACAGAGAAAAGGAGCTGGAATGTCCTCCCAAGGATATTCTATGCTTTAAAAGGCTTAAAATAAAGCTATCATCCTTGCACGCTTTTACACCAAAAGACAGAGAAAGTTTTCTACAAACACCTCAAAAGGCAACATAAGGCACAGTACATGCACTCGAATATGATGAACTTTGGGTTTCACATATGCCTCCAGAATACTTACTGAAACAGAGTGTTTCTGCACCCAGGCACAGAGGCATATTCAGTGGAGACCAGTTCCGGTAAAAACTGGCAATGGCAATACCGATACATAAAGAAGAATTATCATAGAATGGTTTGGGTTGGAAAGGACCTTAAAGCTCATCCAGTTCCTAGACCCCCTGCCATGGGAAGGGACACATCCCACTAGACCGGGTTGCTCAAAGCCCCATCCAACTTGGCTTTGAATACTTCCAGGGATGAGACATCCACAACTTTCTTGGGCAACCTGTGCCAGCGCCTCACCACTCACAGTAATTTCTTCTTCACAGCAAAGCTAAATCTTCCCTGTTTAAGTTTGAACTCCTTGCTCTTTCTCTTATCACAGCAATTCACAAGGAAGAGTCCCTCGCTGGCATCCTTGCTGACCCCTTCAGTTACTGGAAGGCTGTTATGAGGTCTCCACACAGCCTTCTCTTCTCCAGGCTGAACACCCCCAACTTTCTCTGCCTGTCTCCATATGGGCATATTACACCTTGAGGAAACTGGTCCTTTTCAACTGTTATTGTACAGTTTGCCAGAGCTGTACGAACTGCAGCATTAGCTGCTGATGGCAGGCATGCTCCTAAGAGCACCTGATCAATCTGTTCTTGAGAACCATATGAAAAATTACACAATGCATGCAATGTCCATGCATAAAAATTAACTAATCACAGAAACAACATAGACTGTATTTACAAAAGTGATACTAAAATATGATAGAGTTGCAGAAGCCGTTAAAGCTTATTCTCTTGGGTGGCTGTGGAATTATATACTAAGCCTATATTACCAATTCAAATCACCATGGCTTTCTGTAATTGCTGGTTTGCTATTTATGGGTGAGAGAAAAGTGCTGCCAGAGGCCCTGTAGCCTGACCTGCTTCTAAGGGTATGTGAAGGTCATGGTGGTATGCAGAGCACAAAAGAGAAGTCATGTACTGGCAGGTATTCTGTTTTCTCTGTCAAGCCATGTGAAACTTCAGGATAGGAAAAAATACAAGACAGGTTAGGGCTGTGTCTAACAGAAGCAACTGCATCTTCTTCCTTCTAGAAATAAGCACACAAAAGAAGAGTCCGTTTTCTTCGATATCTCCACAAAATGAAGCAAATCTGAAACTCTTGCAATCGCCCTTAAAGGTGGGAAAACCATCAACAAATAATAGAGAGAAAAAAAAAAATGCCTCTTCAAAAGTAGCCAGGACTTACAGCATTACCTGCAAGGCACAGCAAGCACTGATAACTAGCCTGCACAGCTGAATGAGTTTCGCAACACAGTAATGATTTTCTGTTAGTAAAACAGAAAAGAAGCAAATAACAGCAATGATTGCTTCCAGAGGACCCAAAGACTAGGAAACAGACCTGATCTAAACTACTTGAGCCAGGAGATGAAGGCATTGAGAGAAAAAAGTGGTCTGAGCACTTGGTTTCCCCAAGCAGACCCTTGCTAAGCTCCTTTCCTCTTATAAACTGCATTTAAAGTATTCTTCCCATAAAATGTATTTAAAGCGTCCTCTTTGAACCTTGGTCCCAAAGTCTAGAAAGGGAGCTGAACTAAACACACATCTCCTGTGTTCCAGATAAGAGCTTCAGCAAGATGACTTCTTTCTCCTTCACTAAAGAAGAGA
This sequence comes from Psilopsiagon aurifrons, assembly GCA_025447955.1. Taxonomy (NCBI): domain Eukaryota; kingdom Metazoa; phylum Chordata; class Aves; order Psittaciformes; family Psittacidae; genus Psilopsiagon; species Psilopsiagon aurifrons. Next base: position 2,284 of record JAOEHY010006513.1, on the reverse strand, counting down.
AAGTCTTCACCAAAAGAAATTAATGGAAATTATAAAATTTATAAGAGGATAATTCTGCATTTTCCTTTCTTTTTGGTCCTTGAAATAAGAATTATTTCATATTTCTGTCCATATTTAAAAGCCCTTTACTACTCTTAAGCCTAATGCTGCTTCTCTTTAAATCAAAGGGAAGCTAATTGGAAAATTGAGTTAATTAAATCCCATGGTGTCTCCTCAAGCCATCCTTAATATCTGCAGGATGCAGCTACCACTAAAGGAACTTGCCCAAGACAACAGCTTTGCTGTTTAGGAGGCTCAGCCTGTACAGCATATTTCTCTGCTTCAACTTTGAAGCTTGCTCCCTGTCACTGCTGCAGATGGTTAACACCACTACCCAATCCTGTATATAGCAGGGGTAAAATTCAGTAGTGTAACCTGCATATATGCTCCCCCAACCAATTCCGAATGGTCAGGAGTGTGCAGAAAATGACACTTTTCCTTATCCTGGGGAAAAATTAGGGAAGAGTTCAAAGAGTTTACGAAGCATGTGGCAAAGTCTTATCAGAGAAAAAGAATATTCAAAACAAACAGGTTTTATTCCATGCAACACCCCTCTGCCATGGTTTCACCTGAAACATGCCCATTTATCAATAAACACCAACCCCTTTGAACAAATATCCTAGTTAACCCGTTTCCTCCGCAAAGGTTTTCACTTGGAACAGCATACACTGGTGACATCTAGTGGGCAAAGGAATCTTAAGAACAGCCAAGCCCGCTCCTGAATAATTCAGCACAAGAAAATAATTTTTGGCTTACACTAGATCTAAAAAAATGTGCCTTCAATCTCTTAAGCTTAATTTACACATTGTTATGAGATCTACTATCACAAGTTCGTATCCAAACCTAACATCTTACAGCTTTAAGGTCCTCCAGAGATATCAAACAATATTCTAGAGATAACCATCTATTCCTTGCTTTCTCTCCGTTATCATACCAGGACTTGTTGCTGTCAAGTCCTTCTGACGAGGTTTTAAATGTACAAGCAATCTACTAGATCACAAGTGTTTTAAAAATAACAGACTTTTTGGGAAGAATAACAGTCTGCAACATTGTCAAAGCATTTTTTTTTTTTTTTCCCCATGAAATTATGCTCGATGCAGGTAAATGAAAATTGGCTCACTTAGCCTGGGCAAGGGAGGTGGAAGACAGGCTGAGCAAATGGCTTATATTACTTTCCAGGATTCAAGTCTCAGCTCCTTTTACACCTACACAGCACCATCAAGACTGCCACGCTTTCAGCCTTAATTGTTAGTCTCCTGTTCCCAGAACTCAAACACAGGACCGAAGCTTCAAGGAAGCTAGAGATCTCTATGCAGCTACAAAAGGTACTTAAAGGCACTTTTGAAGCTGCAAGGCCTCACTTGTAGCAATTTTGTGCTTCTTCTATTCGTTCCTTTTCATTTTTAATGTTCAAAACAAGGGTAATAAATCCACCATGTTGACACAATACAGTTGCCCTTGATGACGATCCAGGGAAAGAAGCTCAGCCACATGTGTAACCCTGCAGCAGCATAGCCTCCATGTACGCTCCCTTTCTATACAGTCAGCAGATGATCTTTCAGCTTCTGGTCTGTACAGCTAGGGCTTCACCCCCTCATATGGGAAATGCACCCAGGCAACCTTCTTTTCGTGCCCAGCCAATTTGTTTGCAATACACGCCTGCTCTACGCAACCCCAGGTAAGAGACTGAACTAATCCTGCAAGATTTCTCTTATACAGTCATGTTACAACCTCCCCTTAAACCACAAATGCCTAGTTCCACCAGCTGTGATTGCACTGAAGGAAGCATTAAGGAAGCTTACATATAGTAACCCCCAGGTAATCAATGAAATCATGCTGCAGGAGCAGAAAGACACCCCTGTGAGCTCTGAATGACAAATGGGGAAAGAAAAAGTCAATTAGTTCTACTATGTTTGCGTTGGAATCCTAGCTTGCTTAATTATCCCACTTGCAAAGTGGCATAATTAATAATCCTGCTGCATACATATCATAATGCCTATTATCCATGATGCGTAAAGGAATTCTGGTGTTCCTTAACTACTTGTGGTTTTGCTACATCATTGCTAGCAATTCTGAATAGACCATGTTCTTGTCAGAATTTCTACCTCACAGTTAAATGCTCAGGTAGTTAATTACCTGGTTCTCCTCCATCAAAATTCATAGAATCGTAGAACAGTTAGGGTTGGAAAGGACCTTAAGATCATCTAGTTCCAACCCCCCTGCCATGGGCAGGGACACCTCACAC
>JAOEHY010006512.1:4564-19946 GCA_025447955.1 Psilopsiagon aurifrons | reverse complement strand
ACAGCAGCTACACCAGCCCCAGTGACAAGCACAGCAGCTACACCAGCCCCAGTGACAAGTACAGCAGCGTCATTTGAGAGTTCTGAAGGTTTTGAAAGGCCTTTGGGTAGCCTTAAGACCTGCCTGCTGATGGTGATGGGGATCACCATGTTGGCACTCATGCAGAGTGTGTTTTATCCATGACCATTTCTTCTGGTCCAGAGAGTTAAGCAGAATGGGGTGTGGGCCTTGTCTGGGGTTAGACTGTGATTTAGGATGATCAAGAGATTTTCTCAGAGGCTGGACAGTCATGAATAGCAGGGTGTGTGGGACAGTATGGGTGAGTATCTAGTCCACTGGGCCCCTCCAGTGCTTTGGAAGCATTGGAGATAGAAGGCAGCTGGATGGAGTCCCCAACAAAAAGCTGCAGAAACTGCTGAAGAGGAGGGCGAATTATTTTGAGCCTGGTGGGCCCATGACACTTCAGGCCATCAGAGCAGAGGAACAACATACAGATGGACTCATGATCGAGGGGTGGACTTAGCAATGGACATTCTTGCCCAGGTTATTCACAAGTGTGACACTGCACACAGCCTCTCCTGCTCTGAAAGACTGTTACAAAAGATGGAGCCTGATATCATGTACTGGATGGACTCAGCAGCTTTATAGGAGTTGGTCCATGCAATAAGGAATGAACTCTCTCCCTTTCTGTGTGCGTGGGGATGCATATATATGCATGTGATGGTATATCAAAAATGTGGGATCTGAGCATGACATGAATGGTGTGAAATAAGGAGGGGATACTGCCCTGGGTTCAGCAGCAGCAGTCATTTTTCTCCTCTTTAGTAGCTGGTGCAGTGCTGTACTTTTGACTTTCGGCCTGGGAACAGTGCTGATAACACCAATGTTTTCAGTTACTGCTTAGAATGTTTTAGTCTGACCAAGGACTTTCTGAGCCTCATGCTCTGCCAGGGAGGAGGGGAAGCCGGGAGGAAACAGAGACAGAGCATTTGATCCAAACTAGTCAAAGTGGCATTCCATACCACAGCACGTCATGCCCAGGATGTAAAAACAGAGGGCAGAAACCCAGAAGGGTGTGTGGGGTGCACTGCTTGGTCGGGCTGGGTATATGTGGTGAGCTGTTGTATTCTCTTCCCTTGTATTTCTCTTGTCATTATTATTATTAGCAGTAGCAGTAGTGATTTTTGTTTACCTTAGTTACTGAATTGTTCTTATCTCAATCTGTGGGAGTTGCATTCTTTTGATTCAACTCCCCATCCTCCCAGGAGCTGGGGGAGTGAGTGAGCAAACTGCGTGGCTGGCTGGACTTAAACCACGACACTCAGCCATTTGCTTTTAAATTTACCTGCATTAGAGAACTCATATATGGGTTCTTCCAAATAACATTCACAGCAGATTACGAAAATCTTTGTGCAGTCTGATATATAATTTCCTGATTTGTTTGAAAGTCTTCTGAAAAGAAATTTAAAATAGGAGCCATGAATACTATATATAAGATTTTTTCACAATTTTCTATGTGACATAACTCTCAGAAATTTTCTTATTTCTTCACTTCCAAACCAATAAATTTCAGAGCTCAAATTTCTCTGAAGTTTGGATTGTTAGCTGCTTGCATGTAAGTTTATTTTTTAAAGGACTTGGAGTTTTTTCTTTCTTTTTTCTAAAAAATAAACCCTCAAGGAAAAGATGATTCTTTAAATAAATGCTTTTCTGGCTCTATGTCTTGGAAAAATTTTGGAACTCAATGATATTATCAATATTTTGTGCATTTTTCATTGTTATTTTTCTTTTAACAGCATCCTCAATGAAATATGTTTTTAAGCATTTCCTAACTTGGTCTTACGTGTGTAATTTTATTTGTTGATAAGAAGAATAATTTCTGTAAATGTAAGGTTTTCTTTTCTTTTCCCTTTTTACTTTTTTTTTTAAATGACATTCTGTGACCAAACCAATACCACATTTAGAAGTTATATATACTTGGATGTGTCTGCTCTACCCTTCCATTTTTTGACAATGTCTACCATGCTCTTCACAATACAGAATAGCTAATGGAAAGCCAATGCATAAATAGTCAGCACGTGATTACTGTGTTAGGTGTGCTAAGACAGGAGGGAATCTGCATTGGCAAGCAGTGACGTACTGGCATGAAATTATGTTCCTGGGTTTGTGCCATAAGCCAGAAGGAATGTAAAGCCTAGCACGCTTTGCTTATGATGCAATTAAGATTACTGAGGAAAATACTGGGTTTCAGTTGCCCTTCCAAGGTGGATGTGTCTTCAGCAACTTCTGTGCTTCCCAGCACAGCTCCTGCAAGAATCTTCTATTAGCTGCTTTCATTTTCCTGGTTTCTTGCTTATAGCTAACCTGCATTGATCAGCCACTTAGTTGTGTTATCAGAGTTGGCAGGGATAATAGATTTCCATTGTTTGGGTTTTTAATGCACTTTATTACTATGTTGAATTACTATTAACTTTTGAGCTTGGAAATCTACAGGTTTTAGTAGTTTAAAGACTAAATCATGTGTTTTGACAGAAATCTATGGCGGGAAGAAAGTCATATAAGAACATGTCCAGAACAGTGAGAGATAATATCTAAGATGAAAATTAAAAATATCTTTATCTAAAGGCATACAACATATTTACTCCTTTGGAACAACACTTAGACATGAGCAACTTCATAACTGTCAGTGAAACATCAGTGGTTTCTGAAAGGGGAATTTGAGACAATTTATTTGATGCTTCATCAAATTAGGTGGAGATAATAATTTCAAAATATCTATATTTATTAGGTTGGAGTGAAGCAGAAATCCTGCATAAGCAGACTATTCTATTTGTCGGTACCTTAGTTGTGCCAACACACACACACACACACACACACACATACACACACACACACACCCCGATTTGGAAAAGTTTAACTAAGATAATTTCAGGCCAAAATATGGTTAATTTATCCATCAGTTTTTATAGGATAAACTTTCTGGTACTCATTCAGCTGATAGTTTTAATGGTTTTAATGAATGCAGTGAGAAATTTGGGATTTGAGATAAGCTTTTGTGTTATTATCAAGTGTTATCAGTGTCTTTCAGCTAGTTTTCTTTCAACAGGCTATGTCAATCTGCTGGTTTACCAGTTGAAGATATTTGATTCACTGAAGGCAAATGTCTTGATGCTTCCAGTTAATTCTTTGTTCAGAATTTAGTTCTTGAATTGAATCACAATTGAAGTGAGTCATCATGGTAAAAATGAAAACAGGCAAATGAAATATATTCTTTTAAGACATTTTTCTGACATTTTTCTCTCACTTTTGAGAGCACAGAAACATCAGAAAGTTTGTTTTCCTGGAATTTCCTAAAGAATGGCCTAACTAGGAAGATGCTGATAGGAGCTATGTCTCTGATTAGTGATAGAATAAGCTTCAGACATGACCTTTCCAAGCTGTAGATGACTGAAATTGTTGGTGAAATGTATTCCTTGTTATTATTAATAAAGTGATATTTAGATCTTCATGAATAGATGAGTGTAAGAGAAAAAAGCCCTAAGGACAGATTCAAAGCACATGTAAATTGGTATATTTCTGCTATCCTTAATGAGATTAGGCCAATTTACACCAGTTGAGGATCTGTTCAATGTTACAGAAACATCAACTGACAATGCTACATTTTCAAGTTTAATAAGTTTAATATGCTTCAGAGTTATATCTCCTTCTTGTACCCTAGCATGTTTCCTATGTTCTTTAAGACAGAGTAATTTTTTTTCTAATTTCCAGACTTGTTAAAACCCAGAGCATTTCTTACTGTAGATGCATGTATTTTTAGTATGATATTGAAGCTGAGGGGTTTAATTTAATTACATGAGCATGTGCTAGGTCATTGTCATTTTCCTGTAGGGTAATGGTATTTTCATAACTAATTTACAGTAGCAGCTGTGAAGCAGCATACATTTTAAAGATTGGCTGTTTTTCAAGTGAATTTCTTAGTATCAGAGAGAGACAAAAAACAAAGTATAAATCATTAATTTGGTGGATAAGTTTGTGTCTACAGGGACAAGATAATATCTTTTCAATTGTTTTACAGACCACCATGTTAGGACTGCCTACACTTTTGACAGTAGAATTTGCACTAGGGATTTTTGATATTGTTATGGAAGAAAAGTAGATGGAAGTATTTTAAAAATGGCCAGACATAAAATAGACAATACCACTCTGGATATTGATACAGTCTTACATGTACATTTAAAAACAGAAAGAGTAACAATTTTATATAGATTCATGGATTTAGAGTTTTCTGCCACACTTATTTCCTAAGTGCACGGCAGGTTACAACTTGTTATATCATGAGACCAGCACAGGGGCAGGGGTGGGGGAAGCAATGTGAAATGCTAAACTTCTTTTATACTCTGAGGTTGCCAAATAGAGTTCTAATGTTTGCAGCACTTTGTGTAAATTATTTTTTCTTGCCTGTGGCTTTCAATCTTTGGAGTAGTTTGGAGAACAATTGAAGCATAATCTATTTTTGAAAATGTTTGTAACAGAGTTAATATTCAAGATATATATTTTATATTCAACCCACTATACCAACTGAGAAATAATGTCTTATAAACGTTTTGCCACTGTAAATAAAAAATGTTTAATCAAAAACAATTGTCATGTTGTGCAGGTAAAAGCATCACACAACCTTTCCTCAAGTTGTATTATATTACCATACATAAACCTCATAGAAATTTAAATTTGTGACACACTTTATATTCCTAAGCATCCTCTCTTCCAAGTCCTTTGTTCAAACTGCATGCTGCACAATTTCTCCAGCGTTTCTGCACTCTCAGAAGAGTGAAAAGGATAAATACATAGATCAAAAAGGGGACACATTGCTCTCCAGAGAGCAATTAGTGATTGTTTGCATAGTCTATAAAGTTCAAATGCAAAATAAAAGCCATGCATCCCACTAATGGTTGAATTCTGCTTTATCATTTCCCAGAGGAAATGATGGCAAAACACAATTTCCCAGAAGAAGGAAAAGCTTTATTTTGAACAGCTTTATGTTTGAGAATAGTGATTTTAAAGTTCTATGCATACCTACATTTCAGGGAAATGTGTAGTTTTCAACACTTTATTAACGGCAACAGGCTAATTTCCACTTGTGCATGGTTTTAACCTTTCCATTTCCTTGTTCTGGATCAGTAACATGAATTTACAGATTTTTTGATGGTATTCTTCAATGTAATGACCACTTCACAAGGTTGCTCATCTTCAATCAGCACTTTAGATGCGGCTGCTCATCTCACTACATTCAGCCTCATAATAGTTTCTATTGCTTGACACTAGTCTTAATTTATGGATAAACTTCTATAAACTTCTATTTCTCCTTTTTAGTTTGCTATTTTCCCTCTCTACTTACCTTTCCTTCCTCTTTTCCCCTAGCCTGTCCCCTCCTCTACTAAGTCGTATCTTCACCAGCTGTTCTCTGTTGATCCTATGGGGTCTGTGGGAGGGAACCTGTTAGTGAAGAAACAGCCAGAACTATTATCTACAGTACCAGGCTCCTGCTGCTGCTTAACAATAAAATTATTCATATTTTAATAAAAATATTTTTACCTTAAGTTTCTGATTTAAAAAGCTTCAACATTATTTAGAGAGCAGGAACATTTTTCAAAGATGAGCAAATGAATCTTATATTACAGGCAAATTTATAAAATTGTATATTCTGGTATTTGCATATCTTTTGTTCGAAGAAAAGTCTCAACCTAAACCATGCTATGTAGGCAATATTTTTTATATGTATTCTTGAAACTGAGTTTGCTTGTAAACTTAGCACTAAAATAGTGCCTGTCTCAGGAAGTAACATAGTGAATATATAGTTTTCATAAAAAGATTAATTTCTTTTCCAGTCCCTTGGAAATTTTAAATGATGACATCTGGTCTGCCATATAGAGCAGGTATTTGAGGCACCTTTAAAAGGAATCTGCATTTTAAATAGAAAGGTACACTTTAAATACAATTGACAAAATACTTACAATTTACTGCAGAAGATGCTAATCTGTACTACTGCATGACTTCATTTTTACCAATACAAGATTTATATGTGTGCTCATTTTGGCTAGCATAGAACTAATTTTCTTAGCAATAGTAAATATGGGGGCTGTGTTTGGGAATTGTGCTGAAAACAGTGCTATAAGAGAGATGTTTTAGTTACTGTTGAGCATTGCTTACACAGAGCCAAGGCCTTTTCTTCTCCTCACACCACTCCACCAGCGAGCAGGCTGGGACTGCACAAGATGTTAGGAGGGAACAACTGAGACAGCTGGCCCAAAGTAACCCAAGAGATATCCCACACCATATGGCATCCTGCTCAGCATATAAGCTGGGGGAAGAAGAAGGAAGCGGGGAATATTCAGAGTGGTGCTGTTTGTCTTCCCAAGTAACTGTTATGCATAACACAGCCCTGCAGCCTGGAGATGGCTGAACACCTGCCTTCCAGTAGGAAGGAGTGAATGCACTCTTTATTCTGATTTGCTTGCATGCATGGCTCTTGCTTTACTTTTGGATTGTCTTTATCTCAACCCATGAGTTTTCTCACTTTTTCCCTTCTGATTCGCTCCCTATCCCACTGGGAGGGAGTGAGCGAGTGGCTGTGTGGGGCTTAGCTGCCAGATGGGGTTAAACCACTGCATTATGTGACATATATGTGATCAAATTCTATGTCAAGAACCACTAGTTACTAGATTTGCTTATTCTGATGTGAGAAAAGTAATTTTCACAACTGAAATTGGCACTGTTTTGAAGAAACTTCCAGTTTTATTTTAGGTGTCCTATTCATTGACAATTGCATAGCTAGTGACTTGACCACAGATGCTTGGTGTTTACATTTCCTGAGAAAGTTCCAGTTAAAAGCCTACCATGTGCCATAAAACTTTTCCTCCATATCTTTCAATGCAAGTGACGTACATTAGCTTTTCTTTCATTTACTGTTCTCAAGTTATCTAGGCATACCTTTGCCAGGAATTTTTAAAAATCTTCAAGAGGGTTTTTTGTTTTTTTTTTTTTTTGGGTTTTTTTTTTTTCCCGCGGGGTGTTTGTTTTTTTTTTGTTTTTTTTTTTTTTTTTTTTTTTTTTTTTTTTTTTTTTACTCAGTTATCATAAAGCAGCACTTATAATCCCACTTTAGCTTTGGCAGATGTGTGGACAATGAGAACTTCATAGGAAAATACTAATTGGAGAGGATTCTGGAGAAGTGTCATAAATGAAAACTCTGCCTATGGACAAATGGAAGATGTTTTGTAAATAATTTCAATACACAGGGAATGCTTAGAGATGCAAAAAAATTTGAAATTTTTTACTATAAATAAGTTCTAAAAATTAAAACATTCACTTTTTCCTGCAAAATACTTATTTTTTGTTTAAAATCAGGATATGAACTTATATTGGTTCTCTGGAGCAAGAATGTCATAGCTTAAACCCAGATGGCACAGACAATCAATCACTTCCCTGTGTTGCCTCCTTTACCAAGGCTGGATAGGGAGGAGAATTGAAAGAATATAAATCCTATGGGTTGAGATAAGAACAGTGTAATAACTGAAAAAAAGTTCAACATAATGATAATAGAAATAATAACAATAATAACAATTATGATACTAATAATAGGGAAGAAAAAAAAAAAGAGAAGTTACAATTCAGAAAACACAAGTAATGCACAATACAATCGTTCACCACTCACTGACCAGTACCCAGCCCACCCCAAGCAGCTCCAAAGTGGATCTCAAAAGAGAGACATGACTGCCTGGACTTTTCTTCCTTATCACATTGAGAGTGAGACATTGGCATGCCCGAAATAATCCTTCACTGGTGATAAATATTGCTCATGGCATTTAGGTTAGCATGAGTGCCCTTTAATGTCTGTTCTGCAGGCCTGACCGAAAGCAGTCCCAACTAGACAAAGGCTCTAGTCCTAAGACTATTGCCACTGGTAAATCTATTATAAAGAATCACATCCTGTGGCAGAAAGATAAAAGGTAGATGACCCAACAAATATTTTCTGAACCTGACTTCTTTATCTCTGCAGTACATATAGTGAGAACAAATATATATGCAGAAATGCATGCAGTGAGCATGAAAATAATTGTTTAGCTCTAACAAATCATTGAGAAGAAAAATGCAAAGGTATACCTCCACAAACTGGTTCTTCTGACATGCTTAGAAACCTTCATGCATATGTATGTACACATATATACACTCCTCCCCCATAATCCTTTGCAGCTGATTTCCACAAAAGTGAAATAAGTTGGAATTTTCTAAGAGCAATTTATCACAGAATCATAGAATCATAGAATAGTTAGGGTTGGAAAGGACCTTAAGATCACCTAACTCCAAACCCCTGCCATGGGCAGGGACAACTCCCACTAAACCATGTCACTCAAGGTTCTGTTCAACCAGGCCTTGAATACAGCCAGGGATGGAGCATTCACAACTTCTCTGAGCAACCCATTCCAGTGCCTCGCCACCCTTACAGTAAAGAACTTCGTCCTAATTCATCTGATTGTATCTGAAATTCTGTGAATTTTACTTTGTTAGAAATTTAGACCTGCATTTGGCTTAGAAAGTGAAAAGGCAAGCAGACATTTAAAAGTGTCTTTAGTGAAGACTAGTGTAGAAAAAGGCTAGGTGATTATTTTTAGTTTTTAGCTATTCAGCACACCAGATCTTGCTTCGTGTCTCCTGCAGGTAACGCACACAGTTTAATTATATTTTCCTTTAATAAAACCAAATTATAATTTTTTAATTATTCACACTGAGATAAGACCTTGGAATGGAGTAATTTTTCTCTGAGTCCTTTACTAAATTTGATGGGCAAGGTTTTTTCTGCCTCCCTCAAACCTCAAGTACTATTCAAACTGACATGTGCTTTCTTTCAGTACTTTTCCTGTAGCAGAAATATATAGAAATTTATTCTCCTAGCCTTGGCAATTTAATTGTCAGAAATCTATTTCCTTAGTCTAAGTTGCTGTAGTTTTATTTCCCCTAAATGCAAATCTTTATCTGGAGTAATCTATGTAACATTTTTAGTATGCTGTTAGGAGACCTTATGAGTATAATTCATAGTAGCTGTAAAATTTAAACAAGTTTAATTCTCAAGGTAATTTCTGATGCTATGTGACTAACATGATGCATTAAATCACTAATTCATTTCAATACTATTAGTTATGTATTTTTAAATTACATCGGCTTATAATTTTTTTAAATTTTGTATTCAGTTGGAAAGAATTCACCTGTTCTACAGAATATACCCTAAACACTCAAATGTGACTAAATTGACCTAACTTATTCTTTGAGTTGTATACAGTAAGCTTAGATACTCTGACAAAAATGTTTAATATAAGAATGCTTTTCTTGTTAAAGAGCAATAATTTTGAGCTAGAGATACTCAAGTTGCCTAATTTTTGTTCAGATTGTATTCTGTCAAATTTAACACTAAATTTTATTTCCATTTTTTAGTAAGTAAAATCAAAAGGACACTGTGAAAGAATAGCTAGAAAAGAATATGCTGCTGAAAGCATAATAGAGAGACAAACACTGGTGTACTATATTTTCAGTACCTACATAGTGATAATATATGCAGTACATTTTCAGTATTTAGCCTTTTTTCTTAGAATCAAGGGCTAGAGTGGTATAATGGGTCTTTAATTCCTAAATTGACGAAGAATTCCCTGCTGCAGAAGGCAGACAACGATTGCTTTCTGGCTCTTCCCTGTAGTAAGCTAGCCTTCTCCACTGAAGAACTGTACCATACAAATGTAAAAATTCTTAGTCTAAAAATAATTTATTGAAAACTTAGTTTCTGATTCTTCCTTCTCAAAGGTCCTTCTACTTTGTTCCTTTTTTTATTTTAACTATGGCCTATTACAAATATAAAATATTTGCATAGACAACTATATAAAATATATATATATATGCCTATGCATAATGCACACATGCATAAATATACATAGGAGGCAAACATTAGATCTATTCCTCATTCGTCTATATGCCTAACTATTGGGCTATGAAGTTAGACTCCATTGGTTGAAATAATCTTATTTTATGTATCTTAACATAGAAAGCATTATTTTTTTCACAGTTTGCTTTCATATTTGCAAATATTGACTTTGTCATTATAATTTCATAATCTGTATATTTACCTTTGTTTATAACTTTTTTCTGTTTTTTTTCCCAAGTACTCTTTCTTTCTTCTGTATAGACGAACTTTCTTGCATACTTGCTATCAGCAGGTCTTTTGAATTAGTGCAGATAGGTGATATCATCCATTCTAGTGGAAATCATAGATGTGTAATTTTGGTTATTGCATGCTTATTTTACAATGATAAAGACTGTTAAGTTGGAGAGTTCAAAAAAAAAAAAAATCACATAATACCTTATTAAGGAAAAAAATGCAGTTACATTTACAGTCTTTGTTTCAATGCTGATTATATCAAATGACTCCAAGGTACAAACTCTAGCTACTATTTTGAATAATCAAGGGGGTTTTTTAAAAAATTATAGACAAGCTCTTCATGACACACAGTCCAAACATGTAAAACATTCATTATTTGTGGCAGCAGTAGTGGTTTTGTGTTGTGCCTTTGTTACCGGACTGTTCCTATCTCAACCCATGTGAGTTGCATTCTTTTGATTCTTCTCCCCAACCCCCTAGGAGTGGAAGGAGGAAGAGGGAGGAACGGAGTGAGCAGCTGTATGGTTTCTGGGTTACCGGCTGGGCTTAAACCACAACAAATTGTATGCAAAGAATCGTAACCCACTGATTCTGCTGAAGGAATATAGTATTGATTAGGAACTAAGACTGGGTGTTTGTTTGCAATTCTTTAAGATATCAGGATATCCCAAAACTTGTGGCAACTGCAGGCTCTGGGATTATTCCATTCAAGATGACAATGTCTGCATTGAAAAGTCATGTTTATACTTTTCTCATACCACAGATGAGGATCACAACCTTCAACAAGAAAGGTATAGTCTAATGCTTCTCTTTGGAAGAAGGCATTATTAATTAGTATTGCCTTAGTTTTTTCTTCCTTTTTTTTTTTTTTTTCCCCTCCTATTCACAGGCTTTTGCAGAAAGGAACTAAAAATGCGTAGTGAAAAATTATCTGTAGTGGAAAAACAAGCAAACTTCAGGAATGGCCAAAAAAATTAATACAGTAATAGCTTTCAATAAAAGTACCAGACAGAAAACAAGCTTAGTTAAAAGCATGGCTATAAAGAAAGCATATTCTTACACTCTGTAAAAATGAAAACTACATAGTTTCATAAATTAACTAAAACTCAATTTAGATTATGAAGTAGATTAAACGCAAACACAGAGCAGAAATAAAAGAGGAAGTAATTTTATGTCAAGAGTTTTAAAAATATTTCAGATGTGCAAGCTTTTCAATGTTTCATAACAGATTTCTTTCATTGATGGTTAAAGTCTAATGCCAGAAATATTTATTGGATCAATTTGGTCTTTAATGCTATGCCATATCCGTCTCATACAATAGAGCTGATTTATATTCTATGTGATCTGAGGTCTTAAACCCTCAAAGACTTCTATAATAACTTTCAATCAGCCATTTCTATTTTTAGATTTTAAGGACTTTTGATCACAGTCACAAGCATCAAACACAAGGAAGATTGAAATAAAAAAAGAAAAAAAACCAAAACCAACTAAGCTTTCAGGTTATGTAACACTTTAAGACATAAGCAGATGGGAAAAAAAACCCCCAACCAACCAAAAAACCAGGAAAACAAAATCCAACCACAGCAACAGAAAAACTAAAACAAAACCCAAACAAACTATCTCCCTGCTTATTCCTTGAGAATGATACAAAGGATAGCAAAGATTGCATTTGAGTACTGATACCTTTCAACCACCGTCTGTATCAGCATCTCTCAGCACTAAAAATGGGAACATGGGCAGAATCCTTAAATGAAGCTTTATCTGCACTGCAGATATCACTATTTTGTACAGTGGGACACATGTAACATAATTCCAACAGTCTCAGAGAATTATTCTGAACTGAGCACAGTGTTGCCACAGTGCTAGTCATTATTTCCTTTTCAACATTGAACATTTGATGAAGACACAGGCACAGGAAGTGTGTTACAATAATGGGTGTGGATCTGCCAACAATAAAATACTTATTTTCCACTTGGACAGTCTGAGACAAAAAGAAAGGATGTCAGGAAAGTTATTCTCGAAAACATAAAATCCAGTGACTTTCTGGCATACAGTGAATCCTAGCATCTGGCCCATATGGCTATTCATCTGTGTCTACTACCTATCAGTCACGTTATTGTGTTTCATTCTGTCAAATTTATAAAAAGACTACATAGAAAGAAAGGTTTTCTTACATATTTTTCCTGTAGTCATTTTAACTTTTAGTGGGTTGGTATTTTTTTTAATTGGTTATGAAACACAGCTAATGATGGTCAGTATATTTTGATTCTACGTGTGTAATGTTTCATCCTGCACCTCCTGTGTTTAGTAATTTCATGCTCTAAAACTGAAAAGTACTTTGTCATAATTAGCAGCTAGTGTCTCTGCCAGCAGAGGGAAGTCCATGCGCAGGAAAATAGAGAGATTAACAAAAAAAAAAAAAAAAAAACCCACAAACCCTAAAACAAACCCTCCCCCCAAGAAAATCTTAGGAAAGAAGAATGTGCTGCACATTACAGAAAAATACATAGTCATCATTGTTCTGCAGCCTACTGACTTAATTTTCTAAGTAGAAATCAGAAAACATTGCTTGAAGCAAATATTTGGAATCACTATTAAGCAATTATTCGATTCTTAGAAGTACTTGTTTAATTTTGTGGCACTTCATGACTAGCACCTTTGAAGATTCAGTTTATCATTCATTACCAGTGATATGAAAAATCAGTCTGAAGTGATCATGAGACACTGCCATGTACCTAGAGCACCTTAAAACCACAAAACTATTATTTCCCCAATCTGCAAAAGTTGTTGGGTGGAATCTGTAGGAAAACATGGCGGGCATTATCCATGGAGAAACATAGCTTATGTATTTTTCTCCATAAATACACACATATGCAATACAAGTTAAACATTGCTTTCATGTCTGAAACTAGTAATTTGGGTTAGTTTTATCAAGGCTAGAGATACTTCTGATGAAATCAGAAAAATAGTTCCAAAAGTTCCCTTTTGACCTTTACATAACATAATGACACCACTGTAGGGGCTTTAGGCCTTTGCGTATATCCCTAGTTCTTTAGTAATCACTATTTACTATCTTTAATTCCTTACTAATTCTTTGCTAATTCTAATTCTATTAAGAAAGAAATAAATAACTAATTTTCCTTTTACACCTAAATTTATAGAAAATGTTACTGAGATACACCTAGATTAACACGGTAAACTGCAGATGTATTTCAATTAAAAGAGCACTTTATCAAAAATACTAAAAGGGTATATGATGCTTATTACAGCCATTAATAAATTACCCCAAGTACTTCACATCATCTTAAATATCTGAAATTTTGAGCCATAACTAGGCATTAGAATGCAATTTATGCCAAGGCCATGCCAAGTTAAAAAGTTTTCATTCCAACCAGAGGTACACCCTTGTATCCTAAATCCAAAATGTCACTATAAATTAGTTACTATAGCAACATAAAATAGAAGATTCTGGCTTCAGGTGAACCATTAAATATGCATCTTACAACTTTAAAAAAGACATTTCAAAATGAAAAATTGTTGGCTCCAACTTTTTCAATTTTTATGTTGTATTAGGTGGCAGAAATGACTTTGAAAATGATAGCCTCTGGGTAAGGCAGAATGTATACAAACTGCTTCATTTTACATCTCAATAGTCTAAGTTGACTGCATTAATCAAATGGATGCAGTCATCATGTAGTCAAATAGACACCTTCTAGCTGAACTTGCACATTTTCATTACTAATGGATTTAAGGTTTTTCTGAAATGATGTTAATCCTCATTAAGAGTGACACAGGTCGTACTGTATAGCATTGCAAGTCCGTATCGCAGGTTGAAATATCAGGGGGAAAAGGCAAACATCATCTCAAATGAAACACCTCTAGGTTTTACTATAGGCAGAGGATGTTCCATTGGTATTCTTTGTCTTATCACTCCTAGAATCTGCACACATTTCTAGTTTATTTCTATTTCAGAAAACAACACCTGTAGCATAGTCAGGAAAAATTCATTTCTTTTCCACCTGTCAGAATAAATGAACGGCATAAAATGAATATTTTGAGCGTCATTCAGTAGCTTCATCCTGTATATTTATATGCTGTTTTCCATTGTAGATAAGACGAATAAACATTTTCCCCCTTTATTCTTGCTTTATTGCCAAATACATGCTTTAAGCACTGGAGTTCCTTAAAGTTTTGGAGGCTGCCATAATTTCTGACCCCATCCCCCTTTCCTCCAGGGTTTTTCCTATGCATAATTCCGTTTTCCATAACTTTACCATCAACCAAACACTTAAATTTGGGTTTCTTTTTTTTTTTCCTTATATTTATTTCTTTTCATTGTCTTTTAGAATCTCCTGTGTTTTTTCTTGTGTCATAGTTTCTTATTATTATCTGACTTCATTTGACTTTGTAATTCTCCCTCTATATAGTCTATATAGATTGGCTGTTTTTCCTCTTCCTTAAACTTGTCTTCATTCTTAATTTTTATTTTTTTTATTCCTTTTGTTGCTATATATTCTGCTGCCTTCTTTTTTTTTTCTCTAAATACTTCTCTTTGTTACCAATTTTTGCATTTTAATTTTACTTTACTCCAGGTGTGGCATTATTCTAACAGCAATAAAATATTGTCATACTTTGCTAAATTTCACATAAAATAAAAATACTTAAAAATGCATTGCTTTCACAGGAAGAATGGTGGGCCCATCGGCAATATTAAACATTTTTTTCAAAAACTTACTGGGTGAAGAAATTACTATAATAATCTAAAATACTCTGTGCTTTTGTACATTTTGTATCTCTTTACTGTTGTTGCTGCTAGTCAATTACAAGGTAATTGCGTAATGTTGCTAGTTAATTAAAGCTAATTAAACCCAATAAACGTTAAAGATTGATTCATACACATGGTTTAGCTAGAAAGTTTAAGAGCTGTCCAGAAAACTTAGATAAGACTTAAATGACTAAATGACATGGGTTCAGCAGTAGCAACCATTTTTCTCCTTCTTGGTAGTTGGCGCAGTGCTCTGGTTTTGACTTTCGGCCTGGGAACAGTGCTGATAACACCAAGGTTTTTAGTTATGGCTTAGTGATGTTTAGTCTGGCCGAGGATTTTTGGAGCCTCATGCTCTGCCAGGGAGGAGGGGAAGCCGGGAGGAAGCAGAGACAGGACACCTGACCCAAACTGAC
>JAOEHY010006510.1:0-19790 GCA_025447955.1 Psilopsiagon aurifrons | reverse complement strand
TCAACCTGTGGGAGTTGCATTCTTTCGATTCTCCATGTAGCAAACTGCGTGGCTGATTTACAGCCTAAACCACGACAGTCCATTCACTGATTTTATGAGCTTGAGTAAAAGCCCACTGAGTCAATGCCTTTTCCCACTGATTTGCAGTGATGCACACTGAGGGTAGAGTGAAAAGAGGCATTCATGAACTATTTTTGTGTATTTCTGTGAGAAGCTTACCTGTGGTTCCTCCCATGAGCATCACAAGCGCTGGGACAGGACACTAAGGGGACCTTTCTCTCACCCTCTCACAGTGCAGGATCCCACCAGCTGCCATGTCTCCAGCTGTAGGCCAAACAACGCCATTGATGGGGAGGCTGGCTAAAAGTGTCCACCAGACCATTAAGTACGAGCGAGCACAAACAGTGTGCTGCCTTTCTGCTCCTGCTGCCTTGCCAGAATGGTCCTTTGTCTGCTCCAACCTAGCAATTTTAATGTTTTTCTATGTTGAAACAGCAGCCACCAGATCCACCTGAAAGAGCAGTCTGCCCTTCTCCATCATTTTAGGGATATTGTACTTATATATGAACCCAAAACAAAACCAAAAAGTAAAGAACAGGATATTCTTCTCCATGAAATATGCTAGCATTGATTACTTGTTGTGTCCTGTATTAAAAAGGATTACTCAATACTGCCAGTTACAAGCTTTAGGTGTGCTGGGAATGGATCATAGGAAGATGAAAGACATCTGAGCAAAAGGCAAAAAATGTTAAACGAAAGAAATAGGGTATTTCATTTTTTACTACCTGCTTTCCTGAATTCCCTGCACAGGAAGCCTGGTCTAATGGAAAGTGTCCTGCCCATACCAGAGGGAATGGAACTAGGTGGTCTTTAAGTTCGCTTTCAGCCCAAATCCTTCTGTGATTCTATGAATTAGTTGTTGTCTAGACTTAGTTGGTGTAAAACACTTTATCCTGCAACTCACTTCCAGCAAACACAACAAGATCAATATGGTGATACCAGGTGGTTTGGATACGGGAATATGCATTTGGTTATGGGACAATATGTAAAAAATCTTGAAGATTACATTGGAAATATTTCTTTCCCTAAGAATTATATAGAAAATGTTGAATCCTTTAGCGGAACTTTAAAGAAAAAGAAATGACTGAGGGAAACAACTGGCACAGAAAAAATTCAATTCACAGACTTAAAAATTTGCAAGGAAAACCAAATCTCACATTGAAAAAGTCGACAACGTTAATGCAAAGCTATGCCACATGCTTGAGCTACAACTTCATGCAGTTTAACAAAAATGAACGTAATGAGTTCTATTCCTATCCTTTATACTTTAGAACAGCACTTTTTTATTTCTTTGTCTTCTTTCTCTCCAGGTTCAAGCCAGAAGCCCCTACACAAATATACATATATATAGTCATTACTATATATATACACATATATATGCTACAGGTAATATAACATGAACATGTACAGATAGAGTAGACAAACACCACAGAGCCCTGCCATATAGAGCACACCAAGACAAAACATCTTAAGATTATAAGTAATATTCCAGTTAAAAACCACCTCAGGGTAGGTGCCGATATCATAGGATCATAGAATCACAAAATTATTTTGGTTGGAAGTGACCTTAAAGATCATTCCCCTGCCATGGGCAGGGACACTTTGCACTAGACCAGACTGGTCAAACCCATATTCAACCTGGCTTTGAAAACTGCCAGGGATGGGGCAGTCATGGTTTCTCTGGGAAACGTGTGCCAGGGCCTCATTGCCCTCACAGGGAAGAACTTCTTCCTAAAATCAAATCTAAATCTCCTCTCTGTCAGTTTAAAGCTATTACCCCTTGTCCTACCCCTACAGGCCCTTGTCAAGTCCCTCTCCATCTTTCTTGTCTGCCCCTTTTGGTACTGGAAGCTACTCTAACATCTCCTCAGGTTCTTCTCCAGGCTGAACAAGCCCAGCTCTCTCATCTTGTCTCCAGAGCAGAGGTGCTCCAGCCTTTGGAGCATCTTCGTGGCCTCCTTTAGATTCAGTCCAATAGGTCCACATCCTTCTTACATTTGGGGCTCCAGAGCTGAACACAGTACTGCAGGTGTGATCAATGGGGTCACTATTAGCTCGATGGCTATGCCATCACCAGAGACGGAGATTCCCCCAAAATTCCAGCAGGCAGACAGATTTTCTTCAGCACAGGCGTCAGCCATGCCACAAGCCTCACTCCTCTAGGCTCAGCAGACTTGTAGCAGGAATGCAAGTTTCCTCCACATCCCACAGAAACTGGAGCTGGTATCTCCTTGTGCATCTACAGCTCTGCGTCTGGCTGGCAAACCAGCCCAGAGAGCACAGAAGTAGGAGAAAACCTTACTGAAGCCCTGCCTCTGAACTAAAGAGAGTCATTACCTGGGTCAAGAACTTTTTCTGATGCTGAGGCTCAGGTTAATTACCACTTCAGTGAGCCAGTGGAGGCAAAGGTCTTAAGGACAGTGTTATTAATCATTAAAACATGGCTAACCTTGGAGTGTGCCTGCAGCTTTCCCCGGGATTCCCTATGTGATGGTTGCTGCAGGAGGAGCCCCAGTGCATGCTGACCCAGAGTGCTCCAAAAGCAGCCACTGATGGAAGATACCTGTCTCGGACTAACAGAGCCGTGGTCCAGGCCCTGCTGGGAAGCACCCTGTTTCATCTGGGGCTTGCAAAGCTCTTTCAGAGAAGTCCCCTATTTGTACCAGGCCTCAGGTAACAGCACTGTCCATCATACAGAGCATGAATTCATGTCTTTTCCACAGAGACTGTTATTCTCCAACATATCTTTTTTATTCTCCACTAACCAAAGCTATCCTGTCCTAATCCTCATACCTCATTCTTTTACCAAAAAGTTCTCCTGAAGAGAAGTAACTGCTCAGTACTTCACCGTCTGCTGCAACACCTCTGAGAGTAAATGTCTCTCTACAGCATCAGTGTATCAGAAAACATGCTGCAGACAGCTCAAGGTATGTTCCTTTTAAGTGTTTCATTGTCATCAGTAAGACTTTGTTTAAATTTCCCTTGCTATTAATGCCCAAAATCAAACACAAAAAACAAGGGAATTTTTCTTCATTTTAAGCTTTTCTAAGCTTTTCTTTTTTTTTTTTTTTTTTTTCCCATTTCTGCAGCTGTCTCAATATGGAAACATAAAAATTAAGTGAACATCTTATTAACCAGAGTAGCAGATGCAACAGAAAGGCCTAGGCAGTACTCGGGTGGGAGATGGGGCGTTTGTAAGTCATCACAAGGAGCTATGAGGAGCCTGGTCCTGCCAGCGCTGGGAGCACCCACACTGCCATCTGCTGACATGCAGAGCTTCCCAGGCTCCTTCCAAGGAATCTGAAGATGCTGTAAACTTGTTTTACAATCCTAATTTGCTACCACACTGGCTTCATAAACACCCTGCCCTCAACATAGGAAAACTGCATATCTTCTGCATCTGTATTTCCTAGAGACACAAGAATGGTTAAAGAGAAAAATCTTCAGAAAGACTGCATTTATCTTCATTAAAAGCTCCAGAAACTTCACATATATAACTTGCACAAACAATGCAAAGAAAGAATTCAAGACTCACTGCAGACTAGACTTAGGGAATAAACCCCACAAAAGCTAGTAAAACGTACCCTCAAGTGAAACCCCTACAGAACTGCAGAGAGGAAAACCTCATCTAGGGCAGAGACATCCTGCAATACCCAGAGCAGAGACAAGAAGGGTACTGACCTAGCCTACAAAGGGAACAACTCTGGATTCAACCAGGGTTCTACATGAGTGACAGGGAAGTCCAGACTCAAGGGTTGCTGGTTGCTGCAGCAACAACTGTTTCCCAACCTTACACAGCTCAGCCCAGCTTGGGATTACAGCCTTGCCATCAACAGCACATCCCATCTGCCAGTGGGACCCAGTCTGGAATATCAGCAGAACTACAGCCCAGACAGCAGATCCTGCTCTTGACAACCACATATCTCCAAGTGAAGCAGAGAGAAAGGATTAGAAATTAATGGGTGACCTCACTAGAGAGGAGAACATCAATGATAGACACTCCATAAATAGACTGTAGAAAGGCAGTCTCCATCCTCAGAGAGTTCATAGTAACATGTGTCCTGGGAGATAAAGCCTGAGCATGGACAGAAGCAAAAAAAGCACAGGAGGTCTCCTGATCAGAGACTTGGAGCACCCATCATCAGTCTTCTGTCAAGTATTTTTGTAGCGATCACTGCTCCTGTGAAGGATTGGAAAGGGAGAAAGACAAAGCTGCCCAGACATTTCTGGCGATGTCTTCCCTCCATGGGGGAAAAGGAATGAGTGGAGAAGTGCATCTGCACGAGTGAGCAGTTCAGCAAAGCAGCAAGCCACATGGGACTGAAGAGCTGAGAGGGCATGTGGATGGGGCTGAAGCCATATACAGCACCAAGGTCAAAGCCAACAAAGCACCAACAAAGGCAAGCAACTGAGAGACCAAGCACTTCCTTCTACTCAGTGGTCTGGAGGAGTTGATGCCCAAAGCACAGACACAGGAAATGAAGGGGTAAGCTAGACAAAAATTCTTGTAGCTAGACAAAAATTTCCCCACTTGACATATACAGCAACACAACAGGAGTATGAGGTATGACCTGTTCTGTAAAGGCTCTCTCTCAACTTTCCATACAAACTATAGAGACAATGTTGGAGCCTATTCATACCCAGGCCCGTGGAGAGCTATTAGAGAATGGCAGGGACTGCTAGAGCATGATTCAGATCTTGGATGGCCTGAGTTGCCCTTGCCTGGCCCCCAGTTCATTGCAGCTTGCAGAGGAATACAAGGTGACCAGGGTCTTTAATTAGTCCATAACTGCCTTAAGACAAACGAGACAAGTCTATTCCTTGACACTTGTGGGTAGGAACAGCCCTACAAATGTGTTACCAAGGTATTTCTTAGGACTTGTGTAGAGCTCAGTTATGGTAACAGACTTTATAAATCCAAATCCAGTCCCTCTTTATTGTTCTGCTGCCAGCAACACACAGCAGGAGGATAGTAATAGAAGTTGCTTAGCTGATGGCTAGGGAAAACAGACAGCACAATGCAACCAGCAATCAAATCAGTATGATACACTGGGAAGCATGTCAGACATCACAGTACTGCCAAACCAAACTCATAATAGTGACTGAAAAAAAGATCTATAAGCCATTTGAATAGTTAAAATGTATTTATTTTTTTTTAGTTCCATTTTGGGTTCTGAGCCTTTTATCTGTACATCCCCTGAGCAGAGTAAAGCTTTGAACTGCCACCTGTATTAATTCAAAATTGTATTTGGAAAAGAGTCTTCATTTATCCCATGACTAGAACATCAGGATTTAAGAAAAACAGGTCATAGTGTTATATTCATGAAGGAAGTCACACATAAATAATGCTAGAGTCTTTGGATACACTTTTCTGGATGCATTTTCATGCAGCTAGCCTACCCAGGTCTTGAAACAATCTCCACATTCCTGTCAGGCTGCAGTGGGGATACAGGTTTGATGAAAGGGTCTTAAGTTGGACTCAATGCTCTTGAAGGTCTTTTCCAACCTAAATGATCTTGTGATTCTGTGGGTAACCAGCTGAGCAAATGACCAGCAGCCTGGGACAAATGCCTTTCACTTTCTCTTGAAAGTGCACACTAGCATTGGCTGAGTTAGAGAAATGTTTGTACATGTACAAACACTTGTCTGTACAATCATAACAGAAAGTAATGCTGGTGGATGGATTGCAGGAGGTCACTTCTCCTGTCCCCCTGCCTAAGGCAGAAGCAGCCAGAAGCTAATGCCTCCTAACGCAGGTTTCTCAGCAGTCTGCAATGGTGACGACCATGCTGCCCGCAGGCAGTCTGCTCCAAGGCTCCATGCACTCTGCTGCTCTTTCTGCTTCTATACTTTCAGCCCTAACCACGACAGAACAGATTAGTCCTGAGAAAGCACATGACATTTTAAAATATAGGCTTCCAAAAAAGAAACAAAAAAGGGCAATTAATCATGACACCAGTTTGTTAAAAGTCTGATTTACACTTGAGCACAGTAGGTGGATTCTTTTTGGAGAAAGCTTCCAGCAGTCAAGACCTGCAACCACTTAAAACTTTTTGCTGGCGAAACGAATCGACCTGCCAATATTAAGCACAAGGTATTTAACAGCATTAACCACCCCATTATCCATTTTCTCACTTATCATGTTCGCTCATACATAGAGTTTTATTGTGCTTTTGCTTCCAGCTCCATTAAATGCTGGTGAAATCACTGTCTTTGAGAAGATTGAAAGTGCCATGCTGCTAAGGACACAGGCAAAAGGAACCCAGATTATATTTAACTCACTTACAAATTTGCCATTTAAGATGCTAAGACCATTAATTTGAAGCAATGATATGCCCATCATTTTAATTTTGGTTCATTTAAGCTACATGTACATAAAAGAAATAATTCCCAGGGTTTCCTTCTTGTTATCACACAAATGCACTGCAGAACCAGCTCTAAAAGGATACTAGAGCAGGCACCCTTTAACTTTGCTGCAGTGTAAAAGAGTGATAATTAAACTCAATCTCATAGCATTAACTTGCTCTATGTGATGCAAAATAAATTCTGAAAATCGCATTTCTTTTTAACAAAATAATGTCTAAAGTTTGAAGTTGGCTTTACTACTGGAACAGCCATGCCATGGCAGTTACCCTAAGGGAACAGAAGCACCCTCCTTGCTGCCCTGTCTGTAATGCCAGGCCAGGGAATCACTCACTGCCTTCCTTCCCTGAAATATGCTTGAAGCTGTTCAGGGCTTACACCACCGCACCACGAGCTCTGGGAGCAGGGCTGGTGCTCCTGTTGCTCTCTACAGCCCTCCAATAGTTACAATTCCTGGTCATACAGCTCATCTATACACCAGTGCATGAAGGGCCACTTCTAGCCTTTTGGATCAAAGAAGATACCTTAAAGGTGGAGCTGAATTACCCACATCTCAGCTACAGGGAACTTCAGCAGGATGAAACTCCTCAGGTGAGAAAATCACCAGCCAAAAATACAAAGAATTACTGCAGAGCAGCTTGGTCTCTTCCCAGGGGAAGAACAAATCCTTCCCCACCTGCCTTCATGCCAAAGCATTTCTTTCAGCCAAGACCAGAATTTTGTTTTATGTCATAGGTTCGAGGCCTTGACCACAGGGAAGGTGTGCAAGAACAGCTGGCTGTCTCCAGCCTTGGTTGCAGAAGAAGCAAATATGAGGCACTTCCCCTGCAACCTGGCCAACCTTGATGCTGCCTTTTGATCCCTCTTGTCATCCAGTGTGAAGACAAAATACACCTCTAATGCTTCTGCTTCCTCTGAACAGTAGACCTCTGAAATGATCCTTGGTATAAGCAATGCTCCAATCACTATTCATGGGAAACTCTTTCAGTAAAACCATAGCTACAGATACCCTGCAAAATTCTAGGAGAAATCTGATGGTTGTTGATCCATCTTGTAGCATTTCTTAACGTCATGTGCTGTCAATACCAGATGCACACTCAGCTTTGATAGACATTGGAGGCTTCAAACATCAATCACTTCTTACAGCAAACTTCCAGTAGCTTTTATTGAAATGAATCCTTTGATCACAGTAAAACTTTTCTCCCTATGTGGATCACTTTTAAATTAAATTTAAAATAAGGTAATTGCCCGCTTCAGTTGTTAAGATTCTCCGGGGGACATTACAATAATAAGCATGATTACGTAGCATGGGGATTGCCATATGCAGTGTTCCAGACTGATCCACAACAGGGCACATTAAACATCAAAACCCAAGGAGAGATTACTGCTCCTTTGCCGATTTAACATCCTAAAATGACTGTTTAGAAACTTCTAAAGGCGTAATGAGACACATGCACTATGCCTGATGAAATAAAAGCTAGATTGGAGGAGTATAAAGTGGTCTTGCAGAAGTGGATGGACCTGTCCCAGCTGACAGGTAGACCAGGCATGAGATCTCCAGTTTCTTGATCTCACCTTCTACCAATGCCTTTTTACCAGATACCAGCAGCTGGTTTCATCTTGAGGCCTTCATATGAGTACTGCAGTGGTAGGCAGAGGAGCTAGAGCCATCTGCAATTGCAGTGACTCCAAAACCGGGCTGTTGCAAGCTCAGAGGATATGGGAATACACAGGGGTTTTGCAAGCAGATAATTTGAACATCCAAACTCCATTTTATCAGGGTGTTATACAAGAGAATGGACTAGAGCTCTTCATAACTTTGCAAGAACCTAGGATCAACAAGCTCTGCCTCCTGCCCCTCTGCGCCAGGTTGCTCTTCAGAACATATACGCCAAAAGTCGCTTAATTATTTATTTCCTTGCTATGTGCAACCAAGTTGTAGCACCATCATTGATAAAAAGTATCCAAAAAAGTAGGTTTAAGATTACCAACACTGACAATGACTACCTAAGCAGTATATACAGCCTCATGTCTTCAGTGCATATCCTTCCTTTCTGTTAATACTACCATGACACTAACAGAGAAATAATGGAGTTAAATAGTCCTGTCACTGGAATCAGGATATTTGGTGGCAAGGAACACAAATACAATACTTTTGCTCTACTTCTGAACATATAACACTTTTGGACACAGCGCTTGAAAACAATATGAAATACAGAAGCTGCCTTGATGTCACCACATCCAACACCGGTTCTGAACTGGTATCACCCCATTGAATCCAAGAGCAAGTAACTGAGTGAGCTTGATAGATTACAGCGGAATAAGTCATACATTCAGTATATCATGTACTGTTTGGCATTCACGTGAACCTTCTCCAATATGAATCCAATAATTTTGAAAGGCTTTCCACCAGAGTGCTGAGGCACACTCCTACAGGCTGTGATATCTATATGCATGTGCTCACTTCTCCTTGGTTTCTACATGTGAAAAATCAGCACTCACATGAAGCAGATTATCTGAAAAAACAAGCACCAGGTTTCTCAAGGGGAGAGGTTGTTTGGGTCCCTGGCACCTTCTCTGCTCCACTTGTTACGCCACAGAGGCTTCCATCTCCAGTAGAGAGCTCTGGATAGATAGCACCATATCTAGACATAGATATCTAAACAGATAGCATCAAGCTGTAAGAACCCCTAAGATATTTAGGGAAACAACTCTTCCTGCTCCTAATCCTGCCAACACCAATTTCAGGTAAAAAAAAAAAAAAAAAAAAAACAACATAAACTCAGCAGTTTCTATTGGAATGGATTTAGTTCTTATGCTAGTGTTGCAGGGCGGGGAGGGAGAGACACAAAAAACAAAGCACAATGCTAGCAAGAGGATGCATGTTTTGATTGTGACTCATGGGGTTTTCACAGGAATAAGGGAAATTATCCCCTCCAAATTCCTTTGGTTGTGCTTTATGTTACAGCACCAGGCTATTAACTGTGTACAGAGAAGAACAGAAATGAACTGTGCCTGTTCTAGGGAACAATTAAACAGGGAAATCATCACCCTGATTTAGAGCAATGCAGCTAATAAAAATCAGAATGGCACCATCTCTGAATTTCTTCCCACAAAAAAAAAAAAAAAAAAAAAAAAAAGATGGGAAGCAGTAAGGTATTCCTCAAAGCTCTAAAATCCCAGCAAGCAGCAGAGAATGAATGTAATGTTATGATACCTAAACTTGCTGGCAGAACAAAGAAGCACAAGAAGCAGTATACAGTGTAAAGCATTAGGAAGCTCCGGAAAGAAAGGAATTTTACACATACTTAACTGGCTCTGTTGGGTTTGCATCAAAATGAATTTAATTTAGTTGGTTTGTGGGGTTTTTTTACATTTTAAGGTTTTTTTAAAATTTTTTCTTTTCTATTGCCTCTGTTTGAAGCATAATCCAAATGTAGTACTGTCTACAGCTGCAGAGACCATCATCAGAACTACAACTTCAGTCTACAACATTATCCCTCTCCTCCAGTAAAACTGCAAAGCTGCTGTATAATCAGAGAATCACAGAATAGTGAATACATAATAATGAATCACAGAATTACAAAATAGTTTGGGTTGGAAGTGCAACCAGTTCCAACCTCCTGCCATGGGCAGGGACACCTTCCACTAGACCAGGTTGCTTCAAGCCCTGTCCAACAGTGCCTTGAACACTGCCAGGGATGGAGCAGCCACAGCTTCTCTGGGCAGCCTCACCACCATCACAGGGAAGTCATCCTCAGCCAATAATTTCTGTGCCTTGATTTGAAAGCACGGGAAGAGGAATCACTCCCAAATCTGCTGGCAGCTTTCAAATGTCAGCTGGTTTCATCCCTGTCAAGCTGGAGGGGTCTTCCTCACCAAGGTTTGGGTCCACTGGGTGCCCTCTGTGCTACCTATCTTGTGAGTGAGAACACCTCTGCCACCTATCTATGGGGAGTGCTGCAGAAAAAATGTGAATACAATCACCTACAGAGCAGGAGAGAAACCCACAGCACAGATTGCAAGAACAGCTTCTCTTGTGAAACCTATAGTGGAGAGAATTGCTTAATAAAGAGGTCTCTCCTTCCACAAACGTGCATGTGTTTAACTACAGTCCCTCTGCAATCAATGGCGCTTTTTGTGGATATAAAATTAAATGTTTGTGTTTGTGCCTGTGGAGCCCAAGCACACAAACATTTATACCATTTGAAAGTTGTATTAATATGGAGATCATTGTGGAAAGCACAAGGGATATTATGCTTTTATTATATCTAACATATGGAAAACATTTTATTATATGAGACACAACATAATCATTGTAATTGAATACTATCAAATGAAAAATCCCATATGCATCTGAAAACTGCACCACTGTAATTACAAATGGAAACTAAGAACATTAGGAATAAAAGGCTGGCAAAAATTATTGGTTTGCTCCATTTTGTTAGCTTTGCAATCCGGGCAATGTTCCCTCAGCAAGATAAGTTCTTGCTGAAAAAGCAGTTAAGAAGAGCAGAAAGGGAGCAGGAAATGTCTTATACAAGGAGGAATTTAATTTTTTAAACTCCAGATATGTGAAATGACAAGTGTCCCATCAAAACTTTCCTCTTGGAATGAAAATTTACACTGGCAGAGGCCTTGATTATTTTATAATGAACTTAAGGTCTCTTCTGTCTTTGCTCTGTTCGTTCAAAGTGATACAGAAAAATAAGTTGAGAGGGGTTTGGATCAAAGACATATTCTAATAATAATTTTGAAAACATGTATTTCATAAATTCTCAGCCCAGCGCAGCCTCATACCCACACAGCATAGTGGGAACATGCCCTAGGATGCTGCAGCTATGGAGTATTCTATTACATGCACTGGGGTGGGAGGTGCAGCAGATACCCGAGCCCTATCCCTGCTGTACCTGCACCAAAACTATACTGGCAGAGCTTTTCTCCCTTCCCATGCATGTCAGTGGTATAGCTGTAAAGGCAGTGAACAAAAGCAGGGCAATTGAAATAATGGGAGATGCAGTTAATGGAGAGCTTGGTGATGCAGCCAGCAGCCTGGCTCTCACAAACAGTGAAAACTAAAGTGAGAACTTACTACAGTAAGTGACATTAACGGAGGCAGAATGCATTCACCATTGCATCCTTCATGAATACAGGGAACAACAAAATCCCCTCAGAAAAGAAATGTGCCATTTAGGAGAACAGAGGCAGCTGCCAGGACTGTGAAGGAGAAGTTTGAAGCTGGCAGTTTGTTTCACTAAACAGACCTGGCATTAACATTAAAGTAGGATACAAGGTTTGCAAGAGCAGGGTTTGTGCCAGCTTCAGAGGTTTCTGTTTCCTCATCATTGTACTGCCTTCCCTTTCCCCTCTCAGCATGGTGACCCCAATACATGGGATTTATTCTTCAAGACATAAAGGTGGGAAGAAACCAGGACACATCTACAGCAAACTTAAAGTATTCTCAACATCTGTATTTGGCCAATGCCGTTAGGAAGTTTGGTTCCAGGCAGCTATGAGGTAGGACAACAATGGGGTGATCCAAGGTGAAGTTCAAGGCATTTGAAAATCATACACACACTCCTCACTCTGTACAGGCGCCTTTGCATTGCCTGTGCCCAAGTCACCCTGGCTCCAGGGTAAGCGCATTCCCTCAGATGCTGGCTGAGTTCCTCTCACCTGAATTTTGCTGTTTGGGCTAACGGAATCTCCAGTGGCAAGAGACCAGCTTGTCCTGTGCAGGCTTGTCCCAGCATCTTCCCTCTGCACTGGCAGGGGATAGATCACTGGAGCTCCCCAGCTACTCCCCAGCTTCACCAAGTGCCTACTGCTCAGGCAGGCACAGTCTAGGCTTAGCACAACCTCTGCACTCACAAGCAGGTTGGGTTTTTTCACAAATCAATTGAGTTATAAATTTCATTTCAGTTCGGATACTCTTGATTACTGCTTGCAGTAAAACATAATAATTAATTGCATTAGAGAACTGTCACTCAGGCCCAGTTTTGCTTCACCCAAAGTAAAAAATGACCACTTTAAAGACAAAAAATTGGCAGGCACTTAATCTTCTGAGCTGCTATCTTTTCCCCTGCTTTAAAAAAAAACCCTGCTTCTCCATGTAACCAGGTAATTACATTTCAAGAGTATTAGCCATCCTAACTCACAGTGATTTATCAATGGTGATAGAATGTTATCGCAGTTTGACCCTATGAGGATGCCACCAAGTCTCTTATGAAACTACTAGCAACAATGTCAGTCCTAAAAGGCCAGTAGACTTTTGCCAAGATTAACCCACATCCAGAACCACTTCAAGACCATTTTTAAAGTGCACATAGAAGCTGGGTTTTTTAATCTTACAGCTAAAGCATCAAGACTTGGAAGGGACAGAGGAGGCTTGTTTGAGAAGATCTTATTCCCAGAAGCGGAGCTTCTTCCAACCCTTCTCAGCAGTAGAAGTCAGTTTATTAATGGATTGGCAAAGAAGTAAATTCTTCTGCAGCCTGTGAGCATGGAGGTCCACACTAACTTCTTATATGGGCACACTGACATTAAGAAAGTCACACAAGAGAACCTCGTTGGGATGACACTGCTCATTATTGCTTGTGGATACTGACATAGCAGCAATAAATCAAATTTAGGCTTCTAAAAATCTTGCACCACACCATTTTCCATGAAGGTTGATTGAAAATTAAAGGAATGATAGTGCACTGGTGTCACTAGATTCTGCATTTCTCTGCTGGGCACTTTGTTCCCTGAAGCAGAAGCCAGGCAATGATGCAACAAGAAATGTTTCCAGGACCTGAGAGCTAATTTGCAACTTCTCATTTGCCATATCTTTCTTGAGGCCAGATACATAAACAGCCACACTTCACTTTGTTGTGTCTCCCTGGAGGAGGAGCATACCAAATGCGGCTTCTTACCCAAACCAAAGTAATAGAAAATTGAGTTTCGCACACAGAATTTGCAGATTTTGGGAATGGAGGGCAAGTTGGCAAACTTAAAAGGAAAGAGAATGTTTCTGAATAACAACATAGCAAGAGACACCAGAAGTGCAAATGATTTGTGCTAACTGTAAACATAGGGTAGCTTGAGCAACAGCCTCGGAGTTCACTTATTCCCATCACCTCACCATATATGTCCTGGGGTGAATTATTATTGAGCAGAAAGAATGAAAAAAAGTATTAAACTGCATAAAAGGGTTTATTACCCTCACAGTTGGAAAACCAATACACTTCAGAAAGGCACTTTTAACTTTAGGTGGTTTCAAATTAGAATCTTTATTCATCTGTCCACTTTGCAAAGTAACTTCACTCCAAGGAAAAAAACATTCCATTTTTCCATTTCAAATGCTTCAGGACAACGTGAACAACAAGGCAGCCAAAGCTGCTACCTTCTTGCTGCATGCAGAAGCCTAAGAAAGCCTGCCTGAGAGTACCCCATAGTCTCTTCCTGCAGTAAGCACATAAATTGATCTACATCAAAATTACTCTCTGTTTTATGAAGTGAGGATGTTCTGAGGATAACATCTATAGGTACTGGTTCCTGAAAGATCCTGTGCTCATTCAGATATGAATTTGAGATTACAGATTAAAGGATAATGTATTGTTTGGAAGAAAGTGAAATGGTGCCTCTATCAAGAGAACAAACCACATGCCTTAAAACAGTGTCATATTAGGATGATGCACTGAAGATATTTAATCCAGTAGGGCATCACTGCTCCTGTCTCACCTGATAAATGAGTCTCCTTCTACTTCTAATCTGCAGGGGAATTAAAGTCTTCGGACTATCTGTACTACCAGAAATAAATTACGCTTGTTTTAGTGACTTTGAAATTTCCCTCTGAAAAATTCTAAAGGCATAAATAATCTCAGAAGTCTTGCAGGAATATTAACAGTCACGCTTTAATAATCACAAATTCACAAAGCAAACAATGCTTCACTTTAAATCAGAACACAGCATCATTCTGCCAAAAGAGGGGAAGAAGGAGTATGACAGTCTCCTGAGCACATCAGGCTCAGATGAGTACCAGGGTGTGCAGGATGTACCCTGATATTTCTGGATATAATTTACAGGTCCCAGAGGAAGACTTTTGGGCAGCTCCCCCTCATGCTAAAGCCTCTGCATTGCAGCTCAAGGGGCAGAGCACTGTGGGATGGATTGCACAACCTCATATCAGAGCCAGCTTGACAAAACCTAACTTTTCACTAGCATGTCATGAAGGACTAACTCATAAAGCATCTCTTTTGGGAAATACATCCCCCAAAAAGTGACCACTCTGTCTTTATCTCACTGTCTCTATTATGAGACAGAAAAGCAGAAACAGCAACCTTCTGCTTGCCATCCAGCCCTCCTTTGCGTATGGAAAGGAAACTAAGGACAAATTGCTCCAAAGGATCATTATTTTCCTGCATAAGAAGATGCAAAGTAGGGCGCCTACTGGAATAATTCTACATTTTGCCCCTATGCTGGCTGAACAAGGAACAAGAGTCCTAAAACAAGACCACCTTGATGAGCAAGGGAGAGTCCCTCACAAACCAGTCCTGCAGCAATGATGGCTCTCCTAGATGGAGTACCATCTACTATCTTAAGAGGAGAGCATGCTGCAAAGTTATCTATATACAAAGTTCTTTCTTCCTTCCCCAGCTCCCTCACATAACTCTTTCCTAGTTTTACACTTGAAGGTAACACCAAAATAGACCTCACCATTTAACTTGAGGGTGGTTAAGCCCTGGCACAGGTTGCCCAGAGAAGCTGTGGCTGCCCCATCCTTGTCACTGTTCAAGGCCAGGTTGGATGGGGCTTTGAGCAGCCTGGTCTGGTGGAAGGTGTCCCTGCCTGTGGCAGGAGGGGTGGAACTGGGTGAGCTTAAAGTTCCTTTCCAACACAAAGCATTCTCTAACTCTATGAAAAACATTTAATTCACCTTTCAAAGACACTAAGGCCAAGGTGCAGGCAGACACACAAGGCTTTCACAAGAGGTACTGGTATTCAGCAGAGAGATTGGGGCTGCAGGCTGCTCCTCCTTTCCTTGCACCTACAGCCTCCATGTCCATGGAGTGCAAGGCCTGGCTGCACACCACAAATGGTCTGTTGGGCAGACAAAGACATTATCCTGCTCCTGGTTTGCAGTTCATCACCCGTCTGCAGTAGTGCTCTTCAGGCAGGGTGAGCTGTCCCCACGTTGCAAACTAATGAGTTATCCAAAACAACTTTTGGAAGTATGGCCCACTGCTGTTCTGTCAGGAAGGAGCAGGTCTTTGCAGTTGGGCTGTTAAGTAAACTTGGGATCTCCAGAGCTACAAGGGAGGAGCTACTGTTCATCACTGTAAGAAATCATTGCTTCCTAAATAAGACCAAGAGCCATAGATCTGAAGACACACAGTAACATGCAAAATACAGTCAGGATTATGAGGGCTGGGCAGGTCAAACAATTGTTTCTAGTAGAAACCAGCAGTTTTCAACATCAGTTTTCTCTGGCCATGGTATCAACACAAGACCTTTCCCTCTCTTCCATCTCTGAACACCTTCTGAAGAGCTAATACCAACCTTTAGTTTCAGTGAGGAAGAAGCCCAGAATGTGCTAAAAAATGAAGGCTTGCTTTTAAGAGCAAATAGAAGCATTCATCTTCCACTGGCAATGAAGTCAAGTTAACCAAAGGACTGATTTTTACCAGGTTATTAAATCCAGAACTCATAGTACTGGATAACTCAGTTGCCTTTTATTTCTGGTTTTGAACCATCACATGGCAGAACAGGAAATGAAAATGGCCATTAAGTCTTCTGTGGACATAATGGTCCATTAAGCAAAATTTTAAAACAACTTGTCTTTAGCTCTCTATTGCTCAAATGCAATTCTGTTCCTTCCCTTCAGGCTGTTATTAACACTTTTATAATGAGTAACTAAAATAAAAGTCAAGTGAATAAATATGCTCAAGGCATTTTGTTATTTCTGCAATTATAGACAAACTGCCACAGTAAAGCTAAAAGCATTTGGGAAATTATATTCAAGGAAACATTTACCATAACTACAGTAATCCTTGGGCTGCTCTTAGCAACTGCAGCAAATGCTGTGAAGAAGCTGGGTCCCTGTCATTAGTCACTGTTAAAGGGCAATTTGTCATCTGCTATGGCACTGTGCAGGATGGCAAAATTCAACAGTGATGAGGACAGAAGTTCTGCAAAATCTTGTATTGGCACCAATGTTTATAAACTGCCATGCAGTTTTAAAAAAAGAACCACAAACTATTTATTCCTCAGAAAACATTCATTTGCTCCAGTGGTAAGAGGTTCTGAATGAGGAGAGCTCCTATAACTAGGCTACCTGCACTGCACAAGTGCAATCCCCATCATATAAAATACATACTCTGAATAAACCCCGACCTTCCACTTGTTGGTTAAAGTTCTGACTTGGTTTATTGCTTATAAATCTTAAGATAACCAGTAAGAAGATGGCCTAAAGGCTTTTTTGACATGATACTGATCATGAAGACAAGACTGTGCACGCAGGGCACTCTGACCTCTAGTCTGTTGGAGTTCTTAGGGGTCCCAGTACTCACCATTCTACACATGGCTTTGAGCAACCTCGTCCAGTGGTAGGTATCCCTGCCTGTGGCAGGAGAGCTGGGACTAGATGGTCTTTCAGGTCCCTTTCAACCCTGACTTCTTGGTGACAAGGTTTTATACCAGATACCAGAACTCACTGTAGTGAGTCTAGTACTACATGCCCTCAGGGCAACATGCCAAGCATTGCAGATAACTATTGCATTAACTTAGTAATTATTTATTACAGCAAAACTCCAAGGGAATTTATTCTTGGAAGAAAAGATGGTAGAAAAAAGGAAATAATTGGCAGGCAGGTTTTACAGAAAACTAATTTTCTTCTGTGACTGGCTAACAGGCTTTTGGAAAACAGAAGACAGCAAATGTCATTTATTTTGACTTTAATAACACTTCTGAGGCTTTTTGCGTGACATTTCCAAGCAAGCTAGGGAAACGGTCTGGATGAAACAAAGAAGAGGGAGAAAGCCAGACCATCACACTGAGAGAGCAGTTATCCGTGACCCAGGGGGCATGCTGAGTGTGCTTCTGCATTTCTCTTGGTCTGATACTATTTGACATTTCCTTAACGGCTGGCGTGAGGGAAAACAGCACATGTGTCATAGGCACAGCTGAGACTGACCAGGGGCAGCCTGTAAGTAGCTTGGTTAACCAGACTGAGGATTCAAAAGAATCATGACAACTGGAAAACAGACTTGTAAAAAAACTTCAACTGAAGCACTAGAAGTGGGAAATATTGTGTGAAGCAGTATAAGCTGCAGAAGTACAGCCTGGGGAGAAGACGAGCTTGCCCAAAGCTCCTCAGAAAGGGGCTGGGTTTACAGTGGATTACAAGTGAGCGACAATATTAGCAATTCCCAGTTATTAGGGGAAAAGGCAAATGTCAATCTGTGATGCAAGAACAGCAGTGTGCTCAGAGAGGGCGGTGGAGCCATCCTGATCTCTTCAGCATCTTCCCTCTCTGTGTGGTATGGCCTCACAGAAGTCTCACTTTCTTTGGCACTGCCTTGCAATCTGTGCCTGCAGACACCTGATTTTCCACCAGAAAATCTGATCAAATTGTCTAAAAAGCTTCTATCCAATAGACGTAATCCAGCTATAACTGCTGTATGCAGGTGACTTCGGTCCCTGATTCTATTTTAAGGAAGACAAGACATCAGGAGCACAGCACAGTTGAGTCACTACATTTTTAACACATGTTGATGATGTACTCTGATTGCCTTTATAGTAATTTGGGTTGTTCTTTCATTTTATGGGCTTTGCATAAATTTACTTAGAGCAAAATACTGTCTGGGAAATAAAAGGGCTGTTCCTTTTCTCTTTTAGATTCAAATCTTGAGTTCTTAGATTTCGCCTTCTTCTCCCTTTGCCCTTAGCAAATCAAGCACATTTTCAATTTTGACAGTAATTTGTCTTCAAAGGAGAAAATAATTGATCAGGAAGGCATTTGCAAATGTGTGTCAGAGTGTAATCTGAATGGGAACATCTAACTGCATGGAAGTAGAATAGCAAAAGCTTACTGGTAATTCCTGTTTCCCCAGAGTCAGTAAAGATGGAGTTTCTGTGTGTGCCAGCCCTCAAGCTGGGTGCCCTCATGGACAGCACCGAGACATCTCACAGCTGATGCACATCTAGAAGGGATTTGACCATTGCTCCACAAGAGCTGAGAACTAAAACTGGTATCCTTCAGCTCCTGGAGAACTCCTTAGCACCCTGCCTCCCACAGTGAATACGGTTTGTGGCAGGTCCACAAGAGACAGGTTTATTATGGCTTTGCATGATGAAATGCTGCTCTTGGGAGGGTTCTGGTGAGAGGTGTACTCCAGGTATTTGGAAGGCGTCCCAGCACAGCCACAGCTCAACCTGCCCAATGCCAGCCTGTGCACAAAGAGTGGCTTCGCACTCTGACAGTGAAAAAGGGAGCAGAAAGGGGAAACCAAGCTGAATGCACATGACATAGCCACAGTCAGGAATGAAAGCCTCAGAGGCTGCAAAAGGCAGTTAGATAAATCCAAAGGAAGAAAAATCTATTAAGAACTGCTTAGCAAAAAGATGCAATGGCTAATTAAAAAGGTCCTTAAGCCATAACGTGCTGAAGGCTAAGGGAATACAATGCAAAATAATCATTATAGACCCTCCCCTGTGGTTTTACCATTTCCAAAGCAACTCCTACTATTCTGCATTGCCAGAGGTGAGATGCTGGGCTGAACAGACATTTGTCCTGGCATGGTGCAGCCGCTCCAGAGCTCTTTGGAGGTAAAAGCAAGCACAGTGCTGCCTAGGCTGCAACAGCAGCCTGGACATGCTGCTGGTAGAGATCCAGGGAATGGAAATGTCAGTGTCTCTCCTGCATGTCTGCTAGCTAGGCTACAAAGAGAGAGCAGTAACTGGTGTACATTGCTGGAAGATTAATAACCACTTTTAGATTAATAACTGTTTGAAACATCTAATGATGTTGCATTTCATGCTATTGTCTGAGGGACATAATATGCCCACAATCTACACAAAAGTTGTTTTAATAATCAGTTAAAAGTCATCAAAAGCAGCACTAATAATAAATACACTATTTTTAGTATTAATGTATTACAGCACTTTAATCCCAAAGAATTTTGGTTTTGTCACTTACAAATTAAATCTTTATCTCTCCTTGGAAGGGTAAAACCTCATTTTAATACAATAGATGTGAAATGCTCTCTGTATTTTTCTACTTACCACATTTTTACTGCCAGACAGAATCACAGAATCATAGAATAGTCAGGGTTGGAAAGGACCTTAAGATCATCTAGTTCCAACCCCCCTGCCATGGGCAGGGACAC